>VZUA01047196.1:0-15507 GCA_013401035.1 Horornis vulcanius
TTCCAACCCATTTAAAAATAATTGTGATGATGGTGATGTCACCAAGAAAACTGTGTTTGAAAAACAGAATTGGGACAGGCTACCTCTTCTGGCAATGAGCAGTAACTGTTGACTAACTGAGATTGTGACTACTCCTGAAATTTACATTTTTTGGCTAGTACTACTGAAACACTCAAACCATTTCACAATAGAACTCTTGCAAGTTAGAAGTGAGAAAATTACATGAGTCCAGAATTAGCATTTCAGAGATCTGGCCACTCTTAGGACACACAGTGCAGTATCTACATTAGCATCTTCAAGCAGAACTGGAGTTTTGAAATTAATTTCCTGTCCATTTCTCCCTACACCACTTTTGGTTCCCACTGTGGGGTAGTTTTGGGCCACGTGGCCTTTTCAGAGCATGCACCTGATGCACTCTGCTTGTGAGNNNCTCTGCTTGTGAGTGTGGGTCCAGCTTTATGGGCTCAGACTAGAAATAAGTACACAGCAAGGATTGTCCATGTGGGTGCTTTGAACCCAACACAAATATCGTGGTCCTCTTCAGATTTTTCTCTCCACAGCTCCACTCCTCCTGGGCTGTGCTACTTCATCAATTTTAGATGTCCTGCATGACCACACCAAGGTGATTTTAGGATCTGTGCCCCATATTTTCCATCTGCAAGGCAGGAATAACTTGAGTGTTTTCTTGAGATCATTACAATTATTGGTGACTTGTGCTGATTCCTTATAACAGTGATTACAGCAGTTTTTATGACCTCTTCCTCTTTGTGGTACCAGAAATTTCTCATTGCTGTTAATTAGCAACCAACTGAGCAAAAGAAAAAAAAAACCAAACCGCTGACAATTAATGTAATTAAAAACCCCATGGTTTTTGAAGAACTGTTTTTAATTTATTATTTATTTTTGAAACAAAAGAATTCTTTTCAATGCTTTACATTACTTTCTGAAATTTCCACAAAACAAGTTGTTTTCCACTTAACNACACAAATTTTGCTTAAAATATAAGGCCCGATAATATAACAGAAAACTATATCCAACAGAAAACTGTATCTAAAGCATTTGAGTTTTAGGTCAAATATTACTTTTTTCCTCTTTCAGAATATATGTGTTTCCTAGAGTTTTCCTGTGGCATTTTTCAGGTAAATATAAATATTTTGATCTGACCTGAAACAAATTTCTTATAAATTTTGAGCTCAAACAGAAAACTGAGAAAAAAAAATACAAACTCACAATTTCCTAAGCTATCCAACAAAACACTGAAACCAAGCAAAATAAACCGAGAGTGAGATTACTTCTTAAAGAAAAATCCTTGCGTAACCTCAATACTCAGCACAAGCCTCCTGTGGTTAAACTACATCACTGGAGTGCAGCTTTGAATCCTAGAACAGTCTTTGGTGCACTAATACATCATTAATGTGTCTGCCTTTGCCTCTGAGCTGGCAGAGCATCTCTGCAGAACGTCTCTGCTGGAGACAAGGAGATGTGCTCCCTCTGGGAAGGAGGGTTTGCAGTTTCATGCAGCTCTGGCTCCAGCGAGTGTCTGTCCTCAGGGGGCAGCCACCATAAACAACTGGGCTCATATGCAGATGTGCTGAATATATTCACACATTTAAAGCATTCTCTTTGCACCGAGTCAGACTCTGCTAACAACAGTAACCAACCCTTTTAGCACAATTTAACAGCAGTTTGGATGGTTTTCTTCCTTTTTTTTTTCTTCTTTCTCTCTCTCTCTTTCTCTATGTGTATCATGGAGCAAAGACAAATATGTCTGAGTTTCTTCCTTCTTATGCTTGAAATATATAAACTCAGTAACTCTCTTCTACCCAGCAGTGAGAAAGATTTTCCATCATACCCAAAAATCATGTGATACTCAACTGGTTTCTGGTTCTAGCTCCAGCAGGGCTTTCTTTGAGATCTCTTAGAGACTGCAAATCTTAAGTGCAAATTGCAAATGGAATAATTTAGCTTCCTCCAGAGAAGCACAAATTTCTTGTGTCAGAATCTCCATTGATTTGTTTCATGATCATTAATAAAATCCACATGGCAAGTATTCTGGGCCTTCATTCTTCAGAGCTCACATGCAGGAGCTGATAGAATGGATTCCATGCCAGTCCCTGTTAGGTATTTGTTATGTACCAGATTATTTATTTCCTTGTGGTTTTCATACTCCCAGTGAGCTGAATGTGGAAGGCTGCCCAGGTCTGTAAACCACAATTCTCCAACCTGCCTATAGGAATATACACACTGATTAATTGCAGGGAGACTATTAATTATCACAAAATTTTGATGCTGCAGAGCATCTGTTCCAATAAAGACTGGCCAGTCACATCAGATTCTAGAAGAAAAACAATAATGTAATGTGTAGCAGTATTTCTAAAAACTGTATTTTTGCCTATGACCCTCCAATCAAGCTGATAATAAAGAAGAAAGAGCTTTTTTCAAAATCAGTCTGGCTTGGCTTAGCCAGGGGGAAGAGTGCTGGGTGGATCTGGAGCGCTCTCACTGCGATTCTGTTTTGTGTCTGCATTTGTTATTTCTGTCCTCATCCTGGAGGCAGCAAAAGAGCTGAGGAGCCTTGAGCTAGCCCTAAGAAGAATATAGCCTTCCAGCAATCTGAAAAGCACTGTGTGCATACCTGATGGAGGACTGGATGGTTCAGTCTGGGTTTACATCATGATTTAGGTAATGAGTTTCCCAATTTTGTCCCTTCCTGGGTTTAAGGCTAACCCCGGAACACTCTGGGGGTTAACACTCTGTTAACCTCTAACAACACTCTGATTGTGTTTTTAGGGTGGCACTCTGTACGTTCACAGGGTAAGTCACATTTGTGTGATGTGAAGTAGAATGTCCTGTGTCTCCAAGCCTTCAGTACTCTTATAAGATCAGTGACAGGGAGGAGATATTTTGGAGCCCCAGAATCACAGAATATGCTGAGTTGGAATGGACCCATCAGGATCATTGTCCAGCTCCTGGCCTTGCACAGGGCACTCCAAAAGTCACACCAAGCACCTGAGAGCATTGTCCAAATGTTCTGGAACTCTGTCAGCCTTGGTGCCGTGACCACAGCCCTGGGGAGGCTGTTCCAGCCACCCTCTGGGATATAAAACCACATATGTTATGAGCATATGAATAAAGCACGCTTTTGTTGCAGACACTCCTTTACTTATTACTTTACTAATTAATACAATTCAGGCAATCCCATTGGAATGTGTTTCTACTCTGCATGCAGTAAGAAAGGCAGCACACCAGGAATTCTATTTCATGTTCTGATTTTCCTGTTACACAAACCCCCAAGTACACTCCTCAGCAGACATGGATGCTCACTAACACTGCTTCTAAAAGAAATATTTTCCAAGGCAGAGCCTCTGTCTACAGTCCTGGAGGCCATAGCTACAGCTTTAATGGGAACAATCATCCCACAGAGAACCCTTGCTCCTCAGACACTGACTTCTCCCTTCCATGGTCAGGTTTTGCTGTTGTTGGCAACCTGGCTGTACATTTTTCTTGGAGCCTTGTGGTTGATTGTTGTGGGTCTGGTGTGTTGGCTGGAAAAACAACATTCCCTGGGCACCTTTTCCTTCTGGGTGTCAAAGAGCATTGAAGGGTTGTTCAGACTGCTTTGCAGTTTTTCTTCTTTCAGAACATATTATTACATTGAATCTAGCAGTGTTGTGGGTGTTTGGGGTTCATGACGAGCAGAATGCTTGCATACATTCCCTCCCCAGGATTTCACACAAACATGACAGCCTTTCCAGGAATAGCTCCAGGAACATGGTGGTGTTCAAATTCCATTTTATGGGGGTTTTGTTGCTGCTGTTTTAAGTTTCAGACTTTTCTCAAACTTTTCAAATAAATAATCTCTTACATCTTTAATAAATAAAGTGTGAATGTGTTAGGCAAATATAGGATACTTATATTCTTGGTATTTTCAGATTATGGTGGTATAGGTAGCAATGCAGAAAAGTCAAAATAATTTTCTTATTAAAGAAGATTTAACACCAGTTTCTAAGTGTAGCCATCAAAGAGTACATGATATCATTAAGCAAACTAAGAGAGAGCACCAGCACTTGCAGCCCATTTAAGCTGCCTATATTCAAAATTTGTAACCTGGGCATCAACCCTTGTGCAAGGACACATGGAAAATACTTATTTCTACAGCCTTCACAAGGAAACTCAGAGATTCTTCTTCCTTCTGAGCATGTGGAGTGTTTTGTAGGAGTTACTGGGACCTCCGAGAGCTGACTTCTCTACAGGAGTTGTAACCTCAGTATGGCAGAACTGACTCACAGAACACATTATTTTTTTTATTGATACAATTAATCTTTTGTCCCATAAGTGGAAAACCCCAGAAATGCATTTTAAAAAGTCCTTGAAAGTACAGTGTAAGTCTTTGCCAGTGCAGAGAGAGAGATTCCAAAGTGAATCTGCATCTCTTACAGGGCTGGAAATAATCTGTTTCTCTGAATTTCCTTCTGGGTGCAGTATTTATTTGAGACAGAGGAGAGACAGCAACAAAATGACATATTTGCAGCAGTACATGACCAAAGATGCAGCAAGATGAAATCTGCCCTTTTGCTGTGAGCGAATCTCTTCTCTCTGGCTCCTCTAAGGGTTCATTCACATGTGCAGCACTGTTGCCAGCCTCTCACCTGGTATTAAATGCATCCTGTCAGCTTCAACAGTAGGGGCAGCTGAATTAAAATTTGGGGATCTTCTACACAGCACAGGAGAAGCTACAGCCATGGTGCCAATGATCTGATTCAGCCCTTCTACAGCTCTTTTTTCCCCTGTGCACATTCCAGTTGACATGCAGAAGGCAGCAAAGTGCTGAGCACTTGCAGAATAGTTGCAGAGGGATTAAATTCTCATCACCTGCCTGTGCCCCAGGGATGGGTTTACAAGGTTGGCCATGGGTCAAGCCCAACCATGTGAGCATCCCCTGAATTTCCCTGTCACCCTCCCCTGTCAAAACTGAGTGTGCACTTCAGGGATCCTCACAGTTCTTTGGTCTCCTGAGACCCCCAGGAGATGCTGGGTGCCTCATTGCTTTTCTATAGGTGGGACCACAAAAATTACCTTGCACACCCCGTCCTAACTCCAAACAGTTGCCTCCCACAGGTGGGAAGCAGAGGAGTAATGAGGGCAAGGTCACGAGCCAGGGTGAAAGAATCCAGCCTCTACCCTCCCTAGCTGTGAGAATTCTTGCATTTTAATCATGTATTTTGAGATAAACTTGGTGCTGTTGTCCTTAAGGAAGGAGTGTTTCTCAGCATAGGCATGATGTAATGCTCCTTTTTTACTTCAGAAAGAGAACAGGCATTGCAGTCTGTGCCTCACTAATGTCTGTGCAGTTAAATAGCTCACTGTGCAGCTGTGTGTGGGAACACACCACAGTGCCAGTCTCAGAGCAACTCATTTTCCAAGCGCAGGAACCTCCCTGGCACTGGGCTGACCTGGATGTGGGGAGCAGCCAGGAGACAGTGTCATGCCAGAGGCTGCTGTGCCTGCTGTTTGCATCTGGGAGCGATGGTGCATCCAGGCAGATCTTCCCTGCAAGGCATTGTATGAATGAGGCAGAGTGAGCACTGTGGAGCTGGCTTCCTGCAACAGACCTGTTCCACATGCCTCATTCACCTCACCTCTGGCTCCATGGCTCTCTCCAGCAGGAGGGAGCTGTTGTATACCCTCCAGTTTGTGCCCTCTGTGGGAGATTTCAGACATATTCCAGGAATGAAAGCCTGTCTTTTCCACCACCTTGCAAGCCTGGGGTACATGAGGCATGGAAAGAAAATGTCAGTGTCTCCGTGGGCAATGGGAAAAATTTCCCTCCATGCTTGAAACACTCTCCGGAGATCAGGATAGGGGTGACCTACCCAAGCACCCTGATGAGTCCAAGCAGGTTGGACATGCCATTTGGAGTGTTGCTCATCCACCTCTTAGGGATTATGTGCCTGCTCTGTTTATGCCTGGATTGTCCCAAGAGCCTGATGTTGCCACAGGCCATGCCCATCATTTGTACACCAGCTTTCCTGGCTGCAAGCTCTTCTGTATTCCCATAGGCAAAATGTCTGATTTTTATGCTGTTCTAAAGTTTTCAGTTACTCAGAAACTTCTGTCAGCTCCTGCTGCTCAGCCTTGGTTTTCATGTCCTTCTCTGAGCCTGAGCCTTGGGCATAAAAGCCTATTGTATTGCCACAAAGCAAGCCCAGAATTTATTAGTAGTTTTGCTGTTTCACTAGCACAAAGTGACTGCTGTGAAATTCCATCATGATAAACTCCTCTGGGATGCCATGGCCTAAAACTGATCAAAGACGTTCAGGAAGCAGAGCAGTGAGTGAGCATTTCCAGCTGCTGCATGTGTGCCAGGAATGCTAGAGTCCCTGGGGACTGAAGCAGAGGAGAATAAGAGGTGCCCAGCAGTGTCCTGATGACAGCCAGCACATGGGCATTACTACGAAAAAGGGGTGGTGGTTTGTTTTGTTTAAATGCCTCACCTAAATTTAATTTTGTTTTAATGCCTCACATAAAAGACTTGCAAGGTCAGAAGATCTCTGGTATAATGAGCACATTTTCCTGGGGTGTGAAAGCATAGGATTGCTAATCCACAATACCACGATATTTTTACCAATTGAACTGGTTAGTAAACAGAAAAACCTCTCTGCAGCTCTAGGGAACCATACTTTCCAAGACAGAAAAGTGAATCAGAGGTCAAAATGGATCTTTGACCTGAGCAGTTGTACAAGTCACTGCATTTTACTTTGCAACAATCTCAAATGTGTCAGGACCTTAAGTCTCTGCAGAAAAATTTATGCCATTTGTCCAAAATGGCTCGGAGGTCAATGAAAGCTTGACCGAATATAGAGTGTGTGTGTTGCTATGTGAAGACTGTTGGTCTCTAACCTCAAAGCAACAAGCCAGACCTGGCTTTTTCTTTAAAATGTGCACATTTTCATTAGGGTACACCAAAATGTCACATCCCTGTTCCAGATAAAATAGAAAAAGGTATGGGAGCAATAATTTTGGTCTAAGAGAAGTTTGGAGGAACAGTGTGGCAGATTCTTCTCTCTCAGTCATGGGAAGAGAAAGGGTTAAATGAGCTGTCCAGAAAAATTTGGTGAGGCTGAGGCATGAGAAAGGGGAAGGAAACACTCACTGCTCCTGGAAAGCCTGAAGTCCATTCCTAGCAGATGCATAGATGGACAAACAGCTATTGAGCAGCAGGCTAGCTAATGCCATTCCATTCATATGCTAAACACTGGATATTGTAGAAATCCAGGGCAGCTGCTTTCTGCTTTAAGAGGAAAGGGAAGTTTCTGCATTATTAATAATTGAGACTGGGCATTCTATGCAACTGTGAGTTAATTCCAGGGAATGGATAAGAAACCATGACAAAACTTTCCAAGTACGAAAACAGCAAGTGGTCACAAAGCCCCAGGGTGCTCCCAGGTGCTCTCAGAGAGCTGAGGGGCATTGCACAAGCTTGCCTTGTCCTCTGGCCCCACCACACCCAGCTGGCAGCCCATGGACAGGTCCCCATCTGCAGATGCTGTGCCCTTGCTCTCTGCCCACAGAGCTTAGCAGGCAGAAAGAAAATGTGCTAAGAGATAGGAATGTGATGGGGGAAAATTTCGTGTTCACAGCAATTTCCCAGCAACTGGCATTTCTGCTTTCTGGAGCAGCTTCTCAATCTTAGGAGCTTGGCTTGGCCACCTGTGGAGTGTGGGGTTTAGACAGCCAGTCAGCCTGATTCTGTAGCTGGAGGCTGCTTAGCAGTGCTTTTTTTTTATCTGGCAGCGCTTTTAAAGCACAGCAGCTCTCTTTACTACTCCTCTTATTAGCTGGAAAATGCCAGCCAATGTCCTGTAAATAATGTGTTTTCATAACTGCTAGCATCTCTACCTTTCCATTATAATGTGCATAAACCTAGTCCTCCTGAAGGGTTCGGTCTTTGGTTTCAAAAGTCTGTCCCAAATCAAGACAGACCCTTTGGGCTGGGCTAAGGTTTATCTTTCCTCTTCTTCTTCTAAGTCTCTCAGAAAAATTGTTCCACCCATCAGTCTCTTGCTCAAGCTCAGGCTTTCTGCCTTGAGCCTCTCTGGTCTCACCTCTCAGCTGCTTGTATGCTTGAGGAGCACAGAATATTTCCCTCAGAAGTGAAACATCCAGGCTGGTTCAGAGAAATGTAACAGAGAGGGAAAGGGAAGAAATAGAAAGCACTTGAGCAAAAAAAGAGGGAAAGAGAACACCTGTGCCTTGGGAGGTGGTGGAGGAAAACACAGAAGGGGATTACAGAAGAGAAATGTGATGCCACTTGGTGATCAGTGAAGGAGGCAAGAAGGGGCTGTAATGGTAGCAGAGCTGCAGGTGTCCCCCTGCTCCTTGTAACCAAACTGACTGTGTGCTTTCTCCTGCTTTGCACAAGTGGATGCTTTAGCTTTTAAAATGCTGTGCACAAAAAGTACGTAGACCAGGTAGGCAAACTCTTCCCCCACCCAAAGCCACGGCCTTTGAGTTGCTGTGGAGCTCAGCTCACTTTCATCATGCCCTTGAGTAGCTAATGGTGTTCAAGCACCACCTTATTTTGGTGTCCTGGCTCTTAGCTAGGAGCAAGAGGAGTGTGCTACCAAAGCACAACATGCTAATTTCCTCATTTCCTGAGCTCCAGTCTTGCTCTCTTGCTCATTGTACACACCTGTATAAAAAAATTCTCCACTAGAATAAAGGATCTGTATGAAACAGAGGGGAGAGCAGGGACTCTCCAGCCCTCTGCCTGCTCTCCTCTGCACAGTCCCCCCTGTCTGTTTGGCTTTAATGGCCACACAGCAGGTAGGACAGTATGTGCTTATTTATTTCATATGCTTTTCTCTGCAAGTTGCTCTGATGCAGAGTGTGAACAAAAGCAATCCTGCAAAAGCACCAAGGTCTTGCTCCAATTTTGCAGCACCTACCACTCTGTCTGGGGAGAGCATGCCTTGCATATACATTTTTGGGTTTACCAGGCTGCACAGCTCTGGTGACCTCTGAGGGGTGAAGTAGAGGCTTGAGTCAGTCTGCACACCCTGCTGTGGTTGCTGATATTTGATATCTTTGCCCAGGAAGTAAAGAGGGATGGGGTCCTGGACTGCCTGTCCTGTGCAGGCATGAGGCAGGAAGACAGCTTACTCTGCCACCAGTGGAGATATCAGTACACTGAGCAGGCTTGGGAGGACTGCAGCAGTGGTTTATTGCAGACAGGCTTTCTGGTGCTAGGAAGGGCTTGATTAGGAAAAGACTTTTTTCAAGAAAACTGTAAGGAAATATAGAGATAAAGCTTAGAGTGATGAGACAGTGAGAGAATAGCGTTCAGTAATGGTGAAAGTGGTGCTTGGGGCTGAATTATGAGGGTATTTTTTGTGTATGAGTGTAAATTTGGATGTAATTCAACAGAGGAGTTAATTTGGTTTGTTTCTAAGTATGAGCAGATACAAACCCATGTCAGAAGCAATGGCAAGCCCACAAGGTAGATTTGGTGGGGTCTCATGATCTTGCAGCCCTTTAACTACCCTCTTGCAGAGGGAAGGGTGTTGTCTTGAAGAGGCTGAGAGCTGAGATTCTCAAATTAAATGTTCCTTCCCTTTGCCCAGGGATCCTTCCCTTCTTCCCTCTGTTTTTGGCTTGTTTGTTTGTTTGTTTGTTTTTCATACAGCTTGAACAGATAGGTGCTCAGGTGCTCCTGTAGCCTGTCTGCCTCCTATCTGTGATTTTCAGCTCAAAAAAGACTGCCCTCATCCCAGGCAATAGGTAGGAGTCACCTGTCTTTTGGGGGAGGATTTTGCCACGCATTTTACTTTAAAACAGTGTGTTGCTCTGGTGCTATTCCGTGATGCAGAGCCTTGGAGCCCAAAGTGCACATAAACAAATGAGTGTTAGGAGTGGCTGGGGCTGATGGGGCAGGCATGGGCCATTTTTCATAGGCGAAAGACAAGCCTTCCCTCCTCAACATGCAATTTGCTGCAGTGCAGAGGGCCAGCACAAAACTTACACATCATGTCAGCCCCACTTCAAAAGGTCATTTTTTGTGGAAATAGTCCTTGTGCTGGTTCTCTGAACAGAGATGGATATTGGTCTCTGTGCAGAGCATTGCTGCCTCTAGGAGGCCCAGCTTAAACAAATTAAACATTGCTTTTTTTATGAGTCACCTCAGTGCAAATCTTTTCACTCCCCTCATTAGAATTATCTGTATAATTTTATTTTAAGTAAGAGAAATTTCATTCTCCTTGTCATCCTTTTCCCTCCTTCCCCAACACTTTTTCCTCAGAGTTTGCCAACATTAAAAAGAAGTATAAAGCCTTTGAAAGCCTCACTAAGATTCTCTCCTCAGACAGCCATGTTCTCTTAGCTGGCTGAAGAGGACAGGACACAGAAGATTTTGCTTCAGTAACACCTGGTTTCTGGTCACAGCCTTAAAAATCATTCTACTTCTGAAATACGGCAAAAGCTCCCATTAGGTGCACCTTGTTTTCCTGGATCCATCCATCCATCCATCCATCCATCCATCCATCCATCCATCCATCCATTTNTTTGTCTTTTGGGGGGCAAAGAAAACTATGAGGGCACTCCTGGAGACCTGCCTTTGTGTCAGCAAGTATTAACAAAAATAGGGCAGATCATCATCTTGTCTCAGGTAAAACCCTTCCCTCAAAGAGTTTTCCCAGACTAAAGAGATGCTAAAACCCCCAGCCTTCAAAGGAACCCTCCCCACAAATGTCCATGAATCCTGGACCACTGAGGTCCCTCTGGAGCTCTCTGCCTACCTTGTTCGCCGTTGTCTACGTGCAAGTGTTAACTGGAGCTTTGCAGAGTGAGAGAAGTGTGGAGATGGCATTATGCAAACAGCCTCAGCTCCTCACTCAGCCTCAGGCATTGCCATCTGTGCCTGGTTGGCAAGGGGACGCCAGACACAGCACTGGTGGTGTTTATCACCTTTTAAAAAAAGTGATAAAGGGTCTTTAATTGTGAAAGAAGTAACCAGAAGCCACTTGGGCTACAGCTCACAGGAGGACTCTTCACAAAAAGAAAATAAACGTATTTGCTGATGAATTATTTTGAGAGAGGAAACAAACCAAAGGGTTCCTAGATGGTTTTTTCCAGAAATTAGGTCAGACCTAATTAGTTGCATACTTAATTGTCTGATTGCCTAACTAGTTAACTCTTAGAGACCTTTATTGACTCGTGGTGACAAATGCATGCACACATGTTTTACAGGAGAGGTTCCACCGTGCTTTACAAACTGCAGCTCCAGCACTGAGAATTCTGGGACACAGCCCTGGTGGGGCTGGGTGATACACAGAGGTTTATCTACAGCAACAAGGAGAGAGGCAAAATTGTAATTACAAACATCTACACATGAGATTTGGCTGCCCTTCAAGTGTCCTGCGAGGTGTTTGAGCAATGGTGAAGTTGTTCTGAGCACAGGTTTTCTATTTCCTCATCAATTTCTCGTGACTTCACAGCTCTGCCTCCTCAGGGACAAAACCAGGTCTCTTCTGGTGAACATCAAAACAGGACTAGCACCTACAATTAGGGCAGTCAATCTAGGAGGTCTCTTCTGAGGATCTGAGAATGATGCAACTTGTCTGGTTTACACAAGTGCAGAAAGGACAATGAAACCAAGACCAAAAGCACCATCAAGTTCGTGTCTTGCATAATGGGGCTCTGTAGGACAGACACTAAATCTGAGCACTAGTTATGATGGTATTAAGTGTGTGGAAAAATATTCTGAGCGTTGCTATGAAGAAAAACAATACCTTTCTGGGCAAAAATAGAGTACTGATACCTTGAAGGATTTTTCAGTGACTAATGAGTGTTTTGGTTGACTCTAGTGTAATCACAGGAAAGGATGTCACTGTCCACAGAAGGAAGCGAAACTGGTACTAAAAGGGGTGGTTGTGTGCAGCAGTGGTTTTTGAAGGAAGGAAGAACAAGCAGTCTGGGAGAAAGGTAATGTTGGGTAGCAGGAGAAGTTGGGAAAAAATCCCAAACCTTGGTTAAATTGGTGTGGTTTGAAACAGTTCCATGGATATGCTACCTCTAGAAAAAAGTCTAGTTCAATGCAATTTTTTGCCCACTCCAGACTCTTAACTCTGCAGAGGAACAGCATTTCAGCACTGGGCAAAATCACTGCTTCTGGTGCCATTGTTAAACTTGGTATTTGGCACAGCCTCTCGACAGACAGACCCCATGGTTATACTGAGATCCCATGGATCAGAGATAGTCCTCTCTGACTGCGGGCCTTGGTGGCAGAAATGAAAAAATAGAATGGCTTTGGGCTTTTCTTTGATGTGGTTCTGGTAGTTCTTGGAGCATTTGGGGGTCATTTAAAAACTGCCCTAATTTGGCAGTGCTTTTGTAACTTTTGATGTCCCCACTTTATCCAGACTGTGTTTTCTCCCTCTTCCTTCCACAGCCTCCTCAGGGCACTTAGGGTTGCCTCATACCACAATGACATCTGTGGGACAAGGGAAAAATGCAGCTGGCAATGTAGGAGAAGAAAATTGTGAATCACCTATGTAAAAATTAGGGGTTTTTTTCCTGCCAACAAAATCTAGGGAATATGTAGAGTCGGAGAGAGGGATCTATTAATATCAACCTGATTTTTGGAAATTTTCTGGCTCAAACAATGATTATTTCAAAACAGAATGTCTCAATCTTGGCAAAGGGCCAGTTATCCTCACAACAGTCACTCAAACAAATAACCAAAAATGAGAGAGAAGCTGGAAGACAGCATAAGAAAACTTGTGGACTGCAGAACAGAGAGCTACGAGCAGCATTCTGGCCTTCCAACTGCTGATTTCTGAAGAAGTGTTTCTAAGGGATGTGGATTCTGTTCCTTACATGATTACAGGTTAAAGCAGAGCACTTCCAAGCACAGACTGCACAAACCACCATTGTGGAAAGGGACAAGATGGGGTAAAGCTGAGGCAATGAAGAAGCGAGAGTGTAGATATCCAAGGGGTACGTGCCTGTCCACACAGCATAGCCAAGAAAAGAAGAAACTGTGAGCATTTAAAGCTCATCAGGCATTTGTAGCTCACAATGAATACACAGAAGTGCAGTGCAAAAGTGACTGGTGATGGTGCAGTGTGGTGCCTGGATGGCCCCTAAAGGAGCTGCTATCTCTTTTTCCAGAGACAGCACATATTGTCTCCTTATAGCAATCTTTTGCTTTTAAACCCCACTGACTTTACCTTTAAATTTTATTTCTCCATAGGATTTTTCCATGCAAATATCTACTGCTTTCTTTCTGGGAACTATACTTCAGCCTTAAAATTCTGCCCCTTTAACGCGGAATTTTAGCACTGGATATTCAAATGACTCAACAGAAATGTCCATATTGCTCAATTCTGCCCTGAAATCTTCCACCCACTCACAAATACAGCACGTTCCCATCTGTGCACTGCTCTGATTGTGAACTTGTTGATTTTTTCTGTTCTTTTCTGGCGGGGGTACGCCTTGGTGCAGTTGTCCAGGCTGGGGTAACAAAGACCTAGGTAACACATGGCAAACTCTGCATGAGACAGAAAACAGAAAGTACAATATTTTAGTTACAGCAAGGTTAAATAGAGCATATATCTGATGAGTGAGGCCTGGAAACATATTTTTGTCTCACCCAACATCATTTCTGTTGGAAAACCAATTCTTTACGAAAGATTTTCAATGGACTGGGGGAAGTGGAGGGAAAAGAGCTCCTCTGCAGTTTCTTAATGTTTGAAATCCATTCCTGATACTTGCATCCCTAATTAAAGGTCACCTACTGGTTTGTGAACAACTGTTAATGAAGAGTTTAATTATCCAGATGACAGCTATAAAATCCTACTCCTGTGCTTGAATATTTTAAAGCAACAACGCCCAGATTTTCAAATATGTGCTTGTAGCTAAGTACTTAGACAAAAGCTCTCATGGAGGAAGAGAGTGTATTTGAAATTCCCATTTGCATACACAATGGGAGATTGCATATGCCCATATTAAAGATGCAAATCTGTGAGGAGGTTTGTATGTGCTTACTTGACCATTTGAATCAGACCCACCTTTCTTTTCTGTTCTTTCATTCAGGGAGGGGAGGGATGGTTAAATTATTCCTTGAGGATAAATCATTTTGCATTATTAACTTCTCTGAACAACAAAGCTGTATAAATTAAATGTAAGATTATCTGCTGCGTCCTCAGTGGAATGATTAGGAGGGAATCTACAGGAAAGAAATGTGGTCAAATGATTTGAAGACTTGCTAAGTGGGATGCAAATCTCATCTTGAATTCTTAACAAGCTCAAACACAGACCTGCCTTCTAATGAGCAAACTCTGCTTGGCATATCTGTGCAGCCCCCAGAGCAAAGTTGTAAAAGAAATGGATCATGGTTCATTTTCTCTACCAAGTCAGGTTTTTGTTTTTTTATTGGCACTTTTGACAGGTGCTCCTGGTGCTCCTATTACCTTTACCCATGGTGGCAATTTTCATGATGCTGCCTTTAGTCTGCAAAGCTGAAGTGGCCCCATTTCTCATTTCCCATCACAACACCTGATGAATGTGTCTTGGAGAGGTCAGGTTTGGGTTCTCCACAATGTACATGCCTGAAGGAATGATTCTTCTATCAAAAAGATCAAGAAGTTGCTTTTTGTGTCCTCACTGCCACCACAGTCTGTTTGTGTGACTCTGGTGATGGCACCATAAGGGCAAAGAGAATCATAACTCTTTAACTCAGCACTTTGGGGGGCTTGGTGAAGACTAAAATGCAATGAATGGCCACAATGAGTGGCCATTCTACTGATAATAGACCAGTTTCCAGGCTTTTCTTGTGAATCAGAGCTAGGCTTTGTTTTCATGTTACCTTTGGCCTGTCTCTCTTACTCACATTAGTGTATGTACACACATAGACACACACTTATTTGTCTGAGCAAAGTACTAAACAAAAGAGAATTACAAGCCTGGCTCTAAAAATGAGGGGGGAAAATTAGAATGCATCACATGAGAAGAGCTGTTCTATGAATTAAAGGAAAAATATGCTTGTCTGAGTTCTGTCAATGGTTAATATCTTATTTCATAAGAAATATGGGTTAATACAAGAGATTTGTTAAAACAAAGACAAGTCAGTCTTTCTGTGTTATTTGCTGAAGAGGTTTCAAGCACACCTTTTTGTGCTTTGTTAACTCTCCAGGAAGCTGCAGGAGGGTTTTCCCTGCAGTCTCTCATCTGTAGGTCACGGTGACCTGACTGTGGGGGCTGCACTGCATAAACTGAGCTCTCCAGATAAGCAGCACAACATTTATTGCATACTTTGTCAACATATCTCTGGCCACACACTTGTTCTCAAGGCACTCTGTTTTGATATCGGTTTTATTAAAATAGATTTCAGAAAGGGAAATGTAAAATAGTTTAGAGATTGAAACATAAACATAGTTTGAGAGCTGAGGAAATCCACACCAAACACCAGCAGGCTTTTTTGTACATTACAAGCATGGACAAAATGTATCT
>VZUA01047196.1:39131-52300 GCA_013401035.1 Horornis vulcanius
GTTTGGATTTCAGCTTCTGAAAGAGGAGTCAAAGGTGGTTTTCTGTCTCCTGAGCCTCCCAGACATGTGCTCACACTGCAGTAGTTAGAGTGGTCTGTAAAGTGCGAGTTCCAAGGCTTTACAGAAGGGAGACCTGGAGAGAACTGAGACCTTCTGTGTCACATTATCATCATGGCCTGCAAAATTACAATCAACACTCCACTGTGGAGCTAGTAAATGAACACATGGGGAATCATGTCTTTGCTGGAGCACAAAAACACTCAAAGAGAGCTTTCAAAAAGTGAAAAGCAAATGTTCCAACTTACAGCAAAACTTTCTGGAAAGAGTGAACCTTGTGGACAGCAGGTAAAAACCGAAGGCCAGTGTTTGATATTAACCTAAGGGGTAGAGAAGATGAAGATTATTCAGTCTGCCCCTGGAAAGAAGGCAGCAATTAATGAAGAAGAAAGAACATTGGACTTAAAATGGTTGTCATAAAAGGCAGAGTTTAACCACGTAAGTTGGGTTTCCCAGTAGGAAACTTGACTTTGTAATTTAAAAAGGTTTTTGTCCAAAGTACATGCTGAATTCTGCCTGACACGGGTAAAGGGAGAAACCCTGCCTTGGATGATAACACAGTCACTCCTGATGATCTCAGTAAATTGTCCATATTGATTTCCCAACAATATTCTAAGAAATCAACTGCATTGACATGAGATAATTATTTTCATAGTAGCTGTTTTAGGACAAAAGTATGAACCCACCACAATTTTAACCTTCTACTATAATAGAGGACAAATTAATTCCAGGGGAAATTAGGAGAAAATTAGGACAATTTACTCCCCAGCACCTTTGATAGTGAGGAGCCAGAACCATGGGAACTTTTCAGCAGTTTTTGCAGCTGGAAATGGACCCAAGCCTCTGTCCTTCAATACCTCCACCCTCCCACTGCACCGACCATCACTGACCTCTGCACTGTGGTTCCTGTCCATGAAACCACCCCAGAACGGCTGACTCTGAAGGACAACCCTGAGGTATCACAGGTATCCACAGAGATAGACCATGTCTAATTTAGTCAAATTTTGTTATCCAGAGCAGTAGCAATGACAGGAAATGTGATGTTGTCATGCAGCAGGAGATGACTGGTGGCTAGAAGGAGGGCTGAGTGCTGGAGGGAGGAGTTGGACTGGACTGGCCTCTGAACATTTTGGAGCTTTTTCCAGACACTAAAAAGTCTCATGTTTACCCCACCAAACAAAGAGAAATTTTTGATTCTTGAAAAGTTTGATTTTGTCTTTGTGTTTTTAATATATGATGAGATGGTAGAGAAGGTAACCTTTCATTAAGAATATTGGTTTCTTAAGGAACATAGGATATGTAAAGTTTTTTTAATCCTAGCACTTAGAACAATATTCTTTTATTATTAGATGTCACTTTTTTTTTTCTTTTTAACAGAATCATTCCTGAATAGCTGAATTGTGATCAAAGGACTGGTTGAGACTGGCAAAAGGTAACATTGTTCATATGATTTTTTTTATGAACCTAGATTATTTCAGGAGAGTTGCAGTCTTTCAGGTTTCATAATTTCAACTGAAACTGAACACCTCCATGTGACAACCAAATCCTACATCTGGGAACTCAGGGTGACACATAAGTCCATAAAAAAAGTCATTCACTTGCATAAGTACTGCTCTGAGCTCCCTGAGACGGTATCTGGCTATCCTCAGATGCTGAAAAGCCAACTTTGATCTGTCTCATCTTGTAACAGAAAGCAATACTTCATATGCAGGGAAAAATTAAAGTAGTATTAGTGAATATTCAAGAAGCCAAATTGGGAAAGTTGCTGAACTGTCAAGACTGTTTCATCTCAGGATTCAGAGCGGTCTGACATTGCATTAACTTAAAAGTAACAGCTGTCACATGTGACCAAGAGAGCTCCACAAAATGTCTTTGAAAAACTATTATACATAGTCAAATAGAAAGCATGATTAATGAAGCAGGTGGATTACACAAGGCCCTTGTTACTTAAAATATTTCTGCACTTACACTTCATAAAAGGACTTTGTTGAAAAAAATCAGAAGCAATAGGAGAAGAACCTGTAACTCCCCCTTACAATATTTTAAAATACACTCTCTAAATTACTGAAGATATACAGGTTTTTAGTAAAAAGCTGCCTTTAATTTTAAATGAGTCATATGCTAAAAATTCATGCAATCCTCTTTTACAAGATCATTTTAAACACAAATTATGGCATACATTTCCCTTAGTAGGAAAATGAGGAGGAGACTGCTGCCAAGTAGTGTGTGACTACTGCAGGACAGAGAAGATACAAGAAGCTTTTCTTTCTACAGTCCTTTCCCAAGAAAATTTCAGTCCTCATGGTTCAGCAATGAAAGGTGACAGGACTCTAACATCTGCTATTCACATATTGCTGCTCCCAAGGGCAACTTAATTCCAGCATATCAAAATTCCACATTGGTTATCAGGGCTTTCACCATACATGTGAGAAAAAAACATCCCCAATGCCTTGGGTTAGTCCTGATCTTTCCAGTAATTCCAAGGTGCTCAGGGCTCAATTTTCATTGGTGGCAACTGAGCAGCATGAGATGAAGAGGAAAGCATCTTTGACAAATCATTACATATTGAAGTAAATCTACAGGTGGTACAAGGCACTGATTGCACAGAGGCACAGAATGGTGATTAGGAGCAGGAGAGGATGTTTCTTTAATTAAATGCAGAAAAAGAACTGAAAAAATATTTAGCTAGACTCTAGCCTAGATCTTCCCTCTCTTTTTATTCCACCAGCAAATCTCCAGAGGCCTTTAAGTGGATAATCTTTTTAGAATGTGGATAATCCAATTTACTGAATATCTTTCCTTCAGGACAGCTTTGTCAATATATTTACCATACAATGTATACATCCTGAATAGCCTCACTTTAAACAAGTGTCCTCTTTAATCTCTGTTATGACTGAGTCCCCCCTTGCCATGCATAAATAGCTTGGTGAGAACCTTTTATTTTCAGATGGCTGATGGCTGCTTTCCAAGGTATTAATTGTCTTTCTGAAAAGGCTTACTGGAGTCAGCACTTAAGAAAACAGAGCACCACAATCAGAAGAGAAAAAAAAAATATNCACGTCTGCTCTTTTCTGTGCCAAATTGTAGGAGCTATTCTGACAAATCTGGGAATGCAGTTTACCTCATCAATTTACTGGGAGTATTTGCTAAATTGCAAACTCAAGGTATGCAGAGATAAACACAACTTCACTCAGGAAGCATTATCTTTGTGTCCCTTAATCACACTGGTTACTTGATGGTGCATGTGAGACATTTGTCTGATTCACTTATCCCAGGCTTCTTAAATCGGCAGCCCCATTCTTCAACTCTGAGGCTGTCATGCCAAAGGCAGGAGCAGGCCATCACTTCTTTTTATTGAAGAGTCAACTCCAACGAAAGGGTCAGTAATTCTATGGAATTTGCTGCACCTGCAGCAAATGCAGTTTTTGTGTTTAGGAATCATCAGGCAGGTACAAGCAGCTGCAAGTCTTTGGAGTTGGGTTCTGCTCCTCCTGCAGGCAAAACCCATGGTTTTGGGGCCTACATTTCCCTACCCCCCCACCAACTCAGAGGTATGCTCTCAAAATTAATCTGAAATGAGTATTACATTAAAATCTTTGAACTGTAAGCTGAGATTGCCAAATACAGGACATCGACACACCTCAAAAATGAAACGAGGGACATAGATTACATATGAGAACTAATTTTGGAAAGAAAATGAATTTGAAAAGCCATCACTACATTATTAAAGAGACTTTGCCACAGGTTCCCCTAATGAGAGCCAGATAAATAATCTTGTACCCATGAAAAGGTCAGGCAGTTACCATTTTGATGCAGTCTGTCTCTCCGGCTTATACCCAAGAAGACCAATTAGCAATTCTCTTCTCTGCTTCTAAAAGACTGGTGAGAAAGTTAAGGTTGCCTGTTTCTGGAAGGTTTAGGCTATTCAGCACTGCGTTTTTTCAGCATTTTCATCTCCTTTGTGGTTTTTTGCCATACTGGTAATGATGATACAGGAGACAGAGACAATAAGATGAGGAGGAAATGCATTTGTCTCCAAGTTGACAGAGATAAAAGCATATTAATATTCAACAGCTGGTGGCCATAATGAGCCCATGAAGCTGATGAGGGGACTGACAAGGCTAGCTAGAGCTTCTTGCCTGCCCATAAACATGACCTAGTGGCTATACAACTATTTTTGTAGAAACACAGAGAAAGCTTTGCAAACAATGTGTTGCAAAGGTCATTAAACTAATGGGCTGTAGTACTTGGGTTCAGTTTTGGACATTGAGACTGATTAATTTTTTTTCTCTGTGTTTTCTAAATCAAAACCACCAGTATATAGATTTTTTTTCTGAAAGATTTTCTGCATTGTGTTTTAAGAGTTCTGCTACAGCCACAGAACTGTGTAAGGAATCAGAGCATGTGTTTTGTACCCTGACAGACTGTTCTGTAGCTGAGAGCTTCAGAACCACAGTGATCCAGGAATGGGCAGGTACCCAAGTCCTTGTGCTTTGAGATGCTGGTTGCAGCTTGTACCTCCTTACACAGTCAGACAGAATCACCTAATCTGTTATGTGACAAGATATCGACAAAATTATGTGCTGTTCCTTCCTAACTTACAGCAATTAATGTGAAAATTAGGCAGTGATGTACAGGTTTACAAGTTTCCAGGTTTTACAAGTTTCCTTTCATGGCCTTAAAATTTTTATGATTTCTACAATAGCTGTTCCACACAGATGCTTTACCCTTTTACAAATTAAACTATAGTCCCACATGTTTACAACGTTTTGCTTGTGTATTGTATAGAAAACCCTGAATAACCACCACAATCCCCCTCAACTGAACTGAAAAATCATCCATCTATTAACCTCCTCGACTTCTTACTTTATATTTTCAGTATTGTCTCTTCCTTGCATGTCACAGGAAGGTGAATGTGAGGACTGGGTTACCTTTACCAGATGCTGTTTTACAGCCTTCCATCAAGGTTTCTGCTTTCTCGTTAAATTAACTATTCCACCCTTTCAAACAGCGAAGCTTTCTGCCTTCTCAGTTTCCAAAAGGGCAAGTACCAGTGAGTGAAGCCAGGGGATGGAGAAAATGGCAACCTTTCTCCAGAAACATAGGAGAGAACACAAAGTTGTGGCTGTAAGTAGAGAGATGATCTGAGCATGATGTTACTCAGCATCATGCCCTGCTCATTGGATGTAGAAAGTCCCCAACAAGAACTTTGTGTCCTGCTTCTGTGTTGGGAAATGATATAGCTCCACAGAAACCAACATGGATTCATACCCCCAGCACATCTTCCTCAACCCTTGTTATTAGAAAAAACCCCACAATCATCTATTCAGAAACTCTGAGCCACGAAACCTGCACCTTTTGTACTATCTATAGTCATGCGAGACTGGGGGGTTTTACCTCCTAAAAAGAAGGCACAGAGGGGATGCAGCATAAATCAAAGATGTGGTTTATAAACATAAATTAGAGAAAAGCTTTGGCACAAGAATGAGCATGAATTAAGGGACTGTGAATAAAACTAGAGGAAATCTTCTAGTAACCAAATCATTGAGTTTCTTGAAAAGCCTCTCCTGGAAAATTAAGGAAGGCAGGGAACAGTGAAGAGCATCGAGAATGTCAATAAAGCACTTAATTAATGGGATTTATGAAGTGGATCTGGGAAGAAATAGGATGTAGCAGCTGGAGAGTCTCTTCTAGCCCTCCATGATCACAAGTGAAAGAACCTTAAAAAAACTTCAAAATGCAGTTTTCTCTAGTATCAACTAGCAAGTAAAGCTAGCTAAAAGAGGACAGGGGAACGGTCAGGCAGACAAGCAATCCTCTGTATTTTCAATCTGTTCCTTCTATAGGTCATAGGATTGCTGTAGCTGAATTTTTACAGAGGTGGAATCTGTGAATGTTTGAGTTAACATGCATGGGTGTGTGGAATGACAGGTGTTCAGAAGAGGCAACATCCACTAGTGCCAAGAGGCAAACTTTCACTATTTCAGATATTTAAAGTGTGAATTTACCTTCTATGATTTCTGTCTCCCATATTTAAACAATCACTGCAATTAGTATGTTCTTTAGTGTGTCCACGTTTCTTCTGCAGTTTTGTGTGAGATAAATGTGCTCTCATTCTTTAATCCCTTCTGTACATCTGACAACTGTACTCCCCATGGCAGCTTGTTCTGGGGATTTTACATGAATAACCAAATGCTGTGGTTTTGTTCTTAGGTGGCCAGAGCTACTCAAAGACAGCAGTCACTGCTGAATGACTCAGGTTTGAAACAGGAAGAAGAAGGCACATGATTTCTCCTCATGACAATGCAAACTTAGAGCTTTATTTCCCTAGTGTCAAGAGAAAAACTGCTTTTCAGTTATGCAAACACAAAAGTTAAAGTTTACCAAGGGGCCTGATGAGTTTGGTAAAATGGGAATCAGTCAAAATACTGGAAAGAGTGAAAATCCTACTCCAAATCTAGCCACATATTCCAGTTCAAGGAGGCTTTAAACTATAATGGCTTCTGTAGAGCTATATAACACCTTATCTCCTAAAGTCCAAGTCCTAAATCTGAAATCTTAAAGTACAAATTCAAAGCGATGCCCCTTGGCATTTTTGAGCCCAGAACCTGTCAGATACTAGTGATTTTCAAAGACTTTCAACACTCCTTGGCTTCCTGGGAGCTACACTTATCAGACCACAGACCTGATTTCATATTATCTTTTTGAAATCTCTTAACTGGACAATTAAATGCTTACTTTTATGTACTGAAATGTAGAAACCACAACCAGGCTTCTTGCATGAGTAAGGAAAACAAGGCTTCTTGGATGAGTAAGGTTTCTTGTGTCAGTCAGGAAAATCAGATGGGGTTTATGTGCTCAGGTGGATGGACATACAAAAGTTAAGCTTGTATCCTGCTGGTTGAATAAACTGGTATCCCGCTCATCAAAGGGCATCATTTGAGCTGTAAAAGCTGTGACCATTAAAACCAATGAGTTTTAAATGGAGTTCATTGGACTTCATCAGGGTTTTAATGCAGAGGAGAGATTATTAATCACGTTAAAACCATGTGCTAAAGGCTGTGAAAATGTATTTGAGTAACAGCTTACTTTAAGGATGCATTCAGTTACCACTGAATTTTGATAGTAACTCCACAGAGGCAGATGTGGCAACCACAGTGGTGCAAATGACATTCTTGATGATGCTGGCTGAGGAAATAAAGCTGTACCATACTTCAATATGTTTGTATTTTGGGGATCTAATCATCTCACATCAGGCATTGATGAAGACCATGGCTATAGCACTACCTTTGCTAAAGAAAAAACTAATTTGAATGCTTAATACCATGTATGTGATGTATCACAGAAGGCAGCACCACAGCAAAGACAGATGAGAGATTTTTTTTTTTTGTTTGTTTGTTTGTTCCTAACCTCCCAGGAGGAATTTCAGCTGGAATTTGTTTCTATAGATGTAAGAAAGGTCTGGCTCCTCATTACTCATTTTCAACCTGTTGCTTAGAAAGGCTTGAGGAACGTGTGTGGGACTCCTGCATGGAAGCTTTTATTTTCAGCTTTTCTGAGGATGTGCAGGCACGAAAATATGTATTGACAATGTGCAATTGGTATGAGGAGAAGAAATTGTCCTGTCTTATCACCCAAAGTGCTCAGCACCAGCTGGACAGATACACGGGTGTGAAATTCAAAGTGACTCTAGGAGTTGTAAAGAGCAAAAGATCTTACAAGTATCTGAGGCTTGGAAGGTGTTGGAAGGCATCTTTATCGATGTACACGAGGTTGTTGGCTTTCTCAATTCTTCTGCAAAGAGGAAATGAAACATCAGAGAAAAATATATCAATATATTGATCTTAAAATTGTGTTTGTCCCGTGATGTAGTGGAACAATATGCTGAGATTTTCTCTTTGACAGCAGAAGACCTGGATGATTTCAGGGAGCCGCCTACCATAGACAGGCAGACCCCACCACCTTTTGATCATGGCAGTGATAATGAATTTTCATCCGAGCAGGTAAAGAAATGTACAGCTAGATAAGAAGATGGAAAAGACAAAGGGAGATTTCAAATGCTCTTATAATGCTACAAATTCTTCAGTGCTTACCTGAACCAAACTGCAAAACCTTTGATACTTGCCTATAATGAATCTTTATAATTGTCTCCTTTGCATTTAGATTGCTCATTACTTACATTTCATGTAGTTTGGGAAGATTGGAAAACACATTTGCTTCTATGACCTCCAAGGCATCATTCTGTGAGATCTCTCTGAAAAATAATTTAGAAGTCAAGATATTTCAAGTCATGGTGAAGCAGAAACTGGAGGACTAGAAAATTCACAAGGAGCTTCTTCTCAGATTACTGATGAGCTTTAAAAACAAGGTGGATATCAGATAAGAAAACAGAAACACTGATGAGTACTGCTGTGGCAAGCAATATCAACAGTCAGGAACAGAGATCTGAGGCTGGAGTTTGTATCTACAGCATCAGTCCTGCATGTCCTGCTGTCACCCTTCCCTATGCATTAAAGTCAGGGTCTATCAATCATGGGCTGCTGGACTTCTGACATTACTAATTACTGACAGAAATTTAATGAAACCTTTTAACTCAGTGAAGAAAAGAGGTGGGGAAGGTGGCTGAAAACAGAGACAGCTAAAAAGTTCCCAAGAAATAAGACACAACTTCAGCAACAGGACACTGCTGTCTTGACCCACTGCTGGTTTAGCACGGATGGTAAAAACCAATTAGTGATTGACTTTGAAACTGACAACTAGATTAGCCAATATAGGTGTACACCTCTGGGTCACACAGAGCTTAAATTCAGGAGGATCTTGGGAAGCCTCTTTCCTCCCTGCCTTGGAAGAGGTGAGCTGGGTCCGGCTCTCCACTCCCGGGGGCCGGGCCCGGCCGGCCCCTGCCCGGGTCAGGCCTTTCCCGGGAAGGTGCCGGGGCGGTGACTCCAGGGCCGGGGGAGGGGAGGAGAAAATGCCCCTTCCCGGCCTGGCTCGGCTCTCCAGGAATTGTAAAACACTCTGACACTTCCCCCAGCTACAGCGAGGGGGAGGAGAGGCTGGAGCCTCCGTATGTAGCTCTGAGCTGGCCCCGATGAGACCCAGGGGTGGGCAGGAGCCATCCACCCGTGTTCCTGGCTGTTGAGATTCCCGACTGCCTGAGCCCCTCCAAGCTCTGAACCTCTCCGCCTCGAGTTCCTTCCCCTTCTGCACAACTTTGACGACCTTGAGCTGGCTACCGAGAGGGAGCTGGGCCAAATTTAACTCTTTCCTGACACAAATGAAACTTTTTCAAAACCCTAATCCTCCTTTTGAGTAAGAAGAAAAGAAACTGGGTGAATGTAAAGAAGACAGAGCATGAAGTCAAAGGAGAGAAAGAGAGTAAAAAGAC
Organism: Horornis vulcanius; assembly: GCA_013401035.1. Lineage (NCBI taxonomy): Eukaryota > Metazoa > Chordata > Aves > Passeriformes > Scotocercidae > Horornis > Horornis vulcanius. Next base: position 48,577 of record VZUA01047196.1, read on the forward strand.
TTTTGGGAGGAGGGTTTGAGGAGATTGCTATTTCAAGCTAAATTTCTCTCATTGAGACATGGAAATGAACTTTATATGTAAATTATCCTTTAAACCATGGGAAAAATACGCATCTGGGGAAATGTTAAAATCTGTATGTGGATTTTGGAGCAAAGGTGTTTGTGATGTACTAGTGATACTGATCTTATGAGATGCTTGAACAGAGAGAGAGAGATGAGAAGCCCCCTGCTCTGGTGAAGAAGTGAGAGGATATCTCTGTTCCCTGAGGTGAAGAATCCTTTGCCTTTGGAATAAATATCTTTAAAAAGTAACACCCCTGAGTTTTGTTTGAACTCATGACCCATAAACAACTTGGGAAACTGCTAATGGGAGGGGTCACAAACCAGGTTTTTCCCTGGGCAGCTGTGTTTGTGACAGTTAAAATCCACAAGAGAACTGTTCTGGCTCTAGGGGAGACTCCCATTCTAAAGAATTGATGAAAGTTGTTTTCAGATGGTAAAACTGACTGAAAATCAGGTTGTCTCTTTATGTGGTATGTAAGAAAGTAAATACTTGTGAGGGGGTGATGGAAGGATGTCTTGAAAGTTTCATTTTTTTTTTCTTTTCTTATTTTCTTCTTCTTAGTGTGTGTGAATAAACTATAACTTTTTAAGGTAGGCCTGTTTTGGTTTTTTGGTTTTTTGGGTTCTCCTAGTCATACCTCAGAAAATAGTAAACACTAAAACCATCACATTAATTGGTGCATTGGCTAGGAAAACTGGAAAATTAGTGAACATGAAACTGCTACAACCCAATAGGAGGTAGAGAGATTAAAATGGGAAGTAGAAAGATTAAAATTAGGCCACCAGCAGATGTGCCCTTGTTAACAGCAGCTGGAGACCACAGAAGTGAAGAAGTCTTTCACACCTTGAAGCAAACCCTGTTTGACATGGTCTCTACACAGGCAATGCCTACTTACAGCCAGAGAACTGCAGAATATAAATGGCCAGTTTACTGCTATCACCACACCAGAATGCATCTCCTGCCAGTCCAGAGCACATATTTCTTTGTTTCTTCAATCTGTGGGATAGCAAAGACAGGGCTCAGACTCTGGCGTAATTCAGAGCTCAGGAGTTCTCCTGGTGAATCAAGTGGGCATCACTGCACTGTTCCCTGTCCCAATCACATCACTTATCCTGACCCTGACCAGGAAGGTTGAGGTTTTTGGCCATGCCAAAAGATTCCATTTTTTCTGGAAATGGTGCCAAAATATTATTTTCCCAGGCTGAGGTCATCTGTAGGAAGTAAAATCTGTAATATAGCTGTAATTCAGTGATGGTGACATGGTCTATTGCATTTTAATCATAAGGTAACTGCACATCCTTGGAATGAAACCTTGGATAGATAGATTGCAAACTGGATGACACTTGTTCCTGGATATCTTGATCTTTTGAAATTATAGTGGTTCCAAAGAGATTCAAATAGGCCTGAGGTAAAACATGAGATTGTAATGTCAGGTGTGCAGTTAAAAACTAGTCACAAAAATTAGTCAGAGGAATACAAATGTATTCTGCTCTCTTCTAAGTAACAGCTGAACCATATCTGACAGATGACCTGCCCATTTAAGACAAACAAAAGCTTTGCAAAAGAAGATATGTTTTTCACATGACCTTTTCAGTTTTAAATAAATGCTTTAGTGGTTTAATATTTTTTAGTTTAATAAGAAGTTTTTCCTCCTGTTTCCTCAAGTTTTTTTAATGGAAGAAATCCAGCTCTGCTCTGCTCCAGGAGCTCTATACTGGCTGGAGAATAAGAAAATAAAAGTATATGAGGACTGACAATAGGTGCTTGGCAAGGGTGCACTGAGGGCTGGGTTTGTTTAGCCGTGCTGAACCACCAGCTCACATGTGAGAACATTCCTCTTTATTACTTAATTCTCAGCAGCAACAAAATGTTTCAACTGAGACAGGGATTCCTTCACGCTGTGTGAGCTACACAGCCATTGCAAGGGATGCTTCAAAGACTTTTTATCACCTTCCCGTTTTCTTTAAAAATAATTACAAGACATAAGTAGAAATATCCAGAAGAATAGAATAGAATAGAATAGAATAGAATAGAATAGAATAGAATAGAATAGAATAGAATAGAATAGAATAGAATCAGACACTCCCTATGAGGTATTTATATGACAGTAAAAAATGCACTTGCCTAACTACAGTCTTGAAGATTTAACAACATGGGAGATGTCTCACACTTCTAAAGTTTGGTTTGGTTTTCCTCATGCTCTTTTTGGGTGGTCAGGTGTGTATTTGCCATTCCCCACAATCTAAAAACAAGTTGTCTAGAAAAAAGAAAATCTTCAGAAGAAGCAGCATGTTTGATACCAACAAATACATTTTGCCAGAAGATACTTCATGCCACTAAGTAGTTCAGGGGAAAAATGTTGCAGATGCATTGCCTTTATACAGGGAAAAATGGGTTATTAAGAAACCATAACACAGTTTTGACCTCACCCAGCAGATAGTGCTGCTGAGGGTAATAATTTTTTATGATCCAATCTGCTATCTAACTTTGGAACAACTTGGATGACACAGCTTTTTAAATGGATTGCTTAAAAATGAATGTTTCTGCATCAGAAGAGTGTTTTGGCTTCCTAAGAATGTAGTAGGTTATTGGTTTTGTTTTGATTCAAGAAATGGAAGATACAGATCTGATTAAAGTAGGGCACAAGCAGGCCATGGCACTCTGGAAGGCTTGGAGAATGCATGGTGAAGGAAAGGAATGAAGAGAGGTAGGAAGATAGGAATCTCTAAACTGTTTTTGCAAGATTAGGTTTTTAAAATAGTAAGTTTTTTAGAGATTATGTTTTAAATAGAGTTAAATAACACCTGTGTGAAGGGGCTTTCAGAGACATGGAAAATGACTTGGCTTTCATTCTAACATCCCCATTCACAGGTACAAAGGCGACAGTTTTTTGGGTTTTTTTTTACAGGTAATGAAAATATGGACATATATAAATATGTCCATTTAAAATGACTTTTTTTTTTGTCTTCCAGCTGAAGCAAACCTCTTTTGCAGCTGTTGGGGTTATGAGCATCTCAAGATCAGTAAAAGGAACAGAAGAGAAAATTGTCAGTGGCAGAAGGCAGTAACCCTTCTGGTGCTGGGCTGCATCCTCTGTGTTCAGGGGATTGCAGTGGTGAGGGAAAAGACCCTCTGTCCCTTGCAGTGAACTGTGTCCTCTGCTACACTCCCTCCAGGAATTCCTGTTGGTGATGACCTTACTCATCATTGTTCTTTGCAGATGAATCCCAGTTTTGGTCTGCACATAAACCTGACAGGGCTGTTGTTCTGGTAAGAAGGATGAATAAAATAAAACCATTCTGTTTAGGAGATCAGTCACACACTGTGAACAATAGGCAGCACCAATATGGGGTTTGGTTGCACAATTTGTGTGAGGTATTTATTCATACCTAGCAAACAGTGCACACCTGCTCCTGGAAATCCCAAACAAGACTATGTTGGATACAGGTATCCACGGCATTAAAAGTGCAAACCACTGCTATTCGCATCAACCAACCCAGCAGACTCAGATCCTCTGTAGTGGAGAGCAAATAATACCTGAGGCAGCAGCTACAAAGAGAAAATAGGGATTGCTGGCTAGTGTTTGTGCAAGTGATTTGTCTTACAGTATAAACACACACAAACAGATGATTGCTCATAATTCAGATCTGATTATATGTCA
>VZUA01047205.1:0-15721 GCA_013401035.1 Horornis vulcanius
GTCCCCATCCTTCAGCCCTGTCACCACCACCCTCACCTTGCTGATGGCCCAGCCCATGAAAATGGCTGAGAATTTCCATTTTGCTTTTCTAAATATATCCCCCAAGCTGCCTGCAAAACAATTTTCTGCAAGAATCCCAAATCCTGCCTTGGCCAAACCAAACCAGAGGTGAGGAAAAGCCAAGGCTGAAGCATTTCCAGATGGTTTTGCCTTTCCAAAGATGCCACACAACCTTTTATGTGCTGGAAAACACCACCTGGACATTTATTCATTGAGAGATTCTCTATTTTCCCTCACCTGCTGCAGATCACAAAGTTTTGACTCCTCCAGCCAATGCCCTAAACTTGAAAAGACCAAGAAAATTTTTTTAAAAAGGCGTTTTCTGGAGAAAAAAAAAAATAAACCTCAAAAAAAAGCAGGGCTGAAATATAAAATGAAGCAATCTGGGATTTTATTTCTGGTTCGTGTTGTCTTCCAAGCTCACCTCTAATATGCCAGAGGGAACAGTTTTTCTCCTGATTGATGGAAATTTAAGTCTCCTCATAGGAAGGGTTTCCCTTCCAGAGAATGAAAACTTCAGGGAAAAAAAAAAAAAAGTATCAGACAACACAAAGCTGCGCCAGAGAACAGAATTTTCCAAAGATTTGGCTGGAATAATCACTTTGTTTTACATGGCAAAATCTGTGCTGAGAAGAAAACACGAAGATGTGGAAAAGGCAGAGGCTGGATTTGGTTTCAAGAGTCAATTTTGTGTGCAGGGTTGGAAATCCAGGATTATCCATGTGCTGATAGGTGAAGTCACAAAAACAATGAGGAATGAGGGGAATACAGCAGAAATTCCAGGATTAAACGGAGCTCAAAAGTTAAACAAGAGGATGTGGGTGTCACCAGAGAGGTGAAAAGTGAATTTTGGTGGGAAATATCAACAATTTATCTTCCTAATTTTTGGTTCCTCCCAACCCAAATTATTCTGAGGGGATTTTTTTTACGCCAAGCCTAAATTTTTCTTCCTTGGCACCTTGAGAGAACCTCCTGGAATGCACGGAGGGAAATGGGGACCTGCTCCCCTCAGATTGCTGCTCTTGAACTAAAAATGTTGGGAAATTTTGGTCTGTCCCTCTCCAGACCCCTCGTGCAGGGACTGCCCTCACCTGAGGGCTGCAGAAACCCCCAAAATTCCTTCCCAGCATTTATCAACTGAAGGGAGAACGTCAAAAATGGATTTGCTCAGACTTTTACCCGCGGTTTTTACTCTTTTGATGTGAATTCAAAAAATCCCTTGGAGCACAAAGCCCGGTGTCGTTATCTCCACTGGCCACGTGGGGTTGGACTAAGGGGGATTTTATCAGCTCGGAGTTAACCCCTGGCTGGTTCAACCCAGCCTATCTGCCAGCCCAGCAGCAGCAGAGCCCCTCTGGAGAGGGTTTTTAGGGATGTCACCTGGGCAGGAAAGAGCAGAAAATCATCCTGGGTTTCTCCTGCGAGGCTGAGCTCTCTGAAGGACAAGCCTGAGTTGTTCCCTTGGCTTCAGTGGGACAAAAGCCACGTGCTGAAAGGGAAACTGGCTCTTGAATTAGGGCTTTTGTAGGGTTGAGCCCTTCTGAGTCACCAAAACACCACAAATGGAGATAAACTTGGAGATAAACCCGCTCCCAACGCCAGGCTGGAGGGATCTGTGGGGTCCCTGAAGGAATAAACCAACCCCAAAATTAATGAAATCCTGGGATTTTTGCCACAGGAGGCTGCAGAGGCCAAATTAGAAATGAATCCAAGGAAGTTTAGACACGTTCACAATGACCCTGTTGGAGGAAGCCACGGAAGGAAAGCTCTGTGCTGTCTGTAAGGATTTACCAGCAATTCCCAGCCCCCAAAAAATCCCAATTCCAAGTCCAGATTCTCCTGCCCATCACACAAGCCAAGGGATTCTTTGGTTGTGGGATTGACACTTTGACATTTGGTGTCACAGGATTATTTAATAACCCTGTCTTTGGTGTCACAGGATTATTTAATAATCCTGCTCAGACAAATCCCCCATTATTTAATAATCTTGTCTTTGGTGTCACAGGATTATTTTGACAAGGAAGGGACAAACCATTCGGGATGTAGAGGACAAAACAAATGAATTTCGTAGCCTCTGAGTGGCACCAGCCCCACTCAGAGGCTACAAAATCCAAAATCATTTCACACCAGAAGTGCTGCCCTCCCTCAAAGGCAGCCAGACCTGGAAGCACCAGGAAAAAAGCAGGAATNACAATCACTGTGGCAGCACTGCCCAGAGCCACCAGCACCTCGGGGACACAGCTGGGCACCACCAAGCTCTGGAGCATCCAAGATTCCCTCTGGGAATTCTTTTCCAGGTGTAATTCCCTCCTGAGCACGGCAGGACAGGGAGCTGGGAGCGAGGAATCTGTTAAAGGCAACACCCCAATGAAATGGTGGAAAGGGATGGGAGAGGGAGCAGATCCTGCAGGATCCACGTTTCAGGGATTCTCCATCCCTGGAAATGTCCCAGGACGGGTGGGACAGGACAAAAAACCAACCTGGGATAGTGGAAGTTGTCCCTGCCCATGGCAGGGGGCGGAACAAAATCATCTTTAATGTCCTTTCCAACCCAAACCACTCCATAATTCCATGATCCGTGCCCTGGAGGCAGCTGGAGTCCTGGGCTGGGCTGGAATTCCACTCTGATGGAGCACAGACAGCACTTTGCTGCAGCAGCAAGTGCTGACACCATCAGCTGCCACTGATTTAATTTGATTTTCTCTCGTGACTGCCTGGCTGCTCCTAAGGAAGCTCACATGGGATGCAGCCCGGACAGGGAGGATGCAGGGCTCAGTTTGGATGTTGTGGAGTGGCAGAGCCTTAAATTTTGGCTATTCCCAGCACGAGGATGAGAAATATCCCCAGAATAGACCAGCCTGGATTAGCAAGGAAGGAAATGGGTGCTCTGACACCACCGAGGAACCTTCCCTTACCAACATTGTGTGACAAAATGATGCTGCCAGCCACCACTGAATCCCAGATTTTGGGTGGAAAAAGCTGAGGAGGAGCCTTTTGGGGCAGCATTCATTGAAAAGAGGAGAAAAAAAAATGCAGGAAGAGAAGGGAAAAACCCGAAGAGAGGAAGAATTTGCAGGGGTAGCTTTGTAGCAGCAGAGTTTATTTGCTCTGAGTACAAGCAAGCTCTGTGTGCTGCAGATTCCTGCAGGGATCCGTGCAGAGGGAGAGGCTGGAAAAGCAGGGGCAGCTTATCACAGCCCTCACCTGGGAAATGGGAAAGCCAGGAAAACCAAAATTGGGTCCTTTTATGCAGATAAATATATGAAACATCATGATGGGCGTGTGGATTTTCTCCTCCTGCCCCCAGCACTGTCCCTGCCATATGGAGAAGGAGCTTCCCAAGCTGTGTGAAATTCCCAGATTTACGTCCTTTTTTTTTTTTTTTTTTGGTCCTGTTTTTCCTCAGGGAAAATGGGATCGGTGCTGTTGGATGGGGAAAATGGGATTTTCCTGATGGGAGGAGCAGCAGAAACGTGGAGATGCCCTCCAGGTACGGGGACAGAGTCAGGGACACCCCACGGGAAACGCAGGAGTGGATTTGGGAGGGATGGGATTTATCCTGAAGGATTAACCAACAGCAGCTAAACCGGGTTTAAAGGCAGAGCTGCCACAAAACCCCCCTGGATGCTTCACTGCAGCAAAGAGAGGTGCCCTGCTCCTCCTGGAGGTTTGGAATTCCATCCCTGCCAGCCTGGCAGGATTTGTTTGGTCCGGGCTGGCTCCTGCTGAGGCAGGGCTGGGTCAGGCACAGTCGGGTCTTTGTTCAGGGAGCCACCGCCTAAAGCTGGAATTAAACCCTGAATTAAAGGAGTTTAGTCTGCTCCAGAGCCACGTGTGCCTGTGTTTTCAGAGGGCAGGGTTGGACGGCAGCCCCTGCTGGGATATCCCAAAGGAAAGAGGGGAAAAAAAAAAATAAAACCCCAAACCAGCAGCGCTGAAACCAACCCAAACCTAAAACTGCTCTTAAATTTTGGGAATACGGGAGCTGTGAAGAGAGGAAAGTGGGGAAAAGCTGCAGGTTGTGGTTTGGCTGATGGGGTTTGAGGTTGTTTTCCTGGGATAAAGCACATCCAGCCTCTCTGCAGCAGGATCTGAGGCTGCTCAGACAAACCCCCCACGCTCCAACCCCTTCCCAAGCTCCAATCCCTCTCCTCTTCCAGGCAGGAGCTGGGAATGCTGAGCTTTGCCAGGCTGTGAGCACTGATTTGATGTTGTAGGAATGTGCCCTGGATTGGGATCTATGGAAATGTTTATTTTGGGATGTGGCACCTCAGGTTGGGAGCTGATTCCTTCCAGAACCATCCCAGGCCCTGAGCCCCGGCTGATGGCAGGGCAGGGCTGGGGGATTGCCTCTGGAAATTCCCATGCTGGAGCAGGGAATTCCCACTCTTTTTCTTAGAAAGAACTGAAACTAAACCAGGTTTTGGGGCCCTGATGGGCTCAGAATGTGCTGGGTGAGGGAAAGCTGAAATTGGGAAAAATCCAATTTTCTGCTGCCCTCAAATCCAACCCAGCTCAGGCACTGCTCCTGCCTGACAGAAACTCGGGATTTTTTTTTGCTCTTGATTTAATCATGGAATCATGGAATGGTTTGGGGTGAAAAAAATCCTTAAAGACTTAATTCTAAGCCCCTACCATGGGTAGGGACACCTCCCACTGTCCCAGGCTGCTCCCAGCCCCAGTGTCCAGCCTGGCCTTGGGATCCAGGGGCAGCCCCAGCTACTCTGGGAATTCCACCCCAACCCTTCCCCACCCTGCCAGGGAACAATTCCTGCTCAAAATCCCACCTAGCCCAGCCATCTTCCATCTTAAAATGATTCCCCCTTTTCCTATTACTCCATTCCCTTCTCCAAAATCCCTCTCCAGACTTCTTATAAGCCTTCCTTATGTTTTGGAATCTTCCCACCACACTTTGTATTTTTTGTTTTCCAGCTTTTTTTTTTTTTTTAACTTTTCTGAAATCAGAGACTGATGAAGAGCCTCTCCAGCCCTTCCTGAAGGTTTTTCTGGGTCATTTCTTAACAAAAAAATCCATTGCAGAGCACCCTGGCACGGTGGGAGGTGTCCCTGCCATGGCAGGGGTGGCACTGGATGAGCTTTAAGGTCCTTTCCAACCCCAAACCAGTTTGGGATTTCATTTTGTGGTTCCCTGCTGGGTGGGGGAGACACTTTCAGATGTCCCAGGGGGGCAAAGCCCTTCAGGGATCACCAGGGCAGATTCCTGGTGCAGAGCCAAGACCACATTTCCCTCTGAGGGGAAAAATCCTCAGAGAAATCAACAGCAAAGAGGGAGAACCCCAAGAACAGAAAAGAAGGAAAACCCAAACTCTCTATAAAAGGCTTCCTGCCTGTCTGTGTAATATAATTTAATAATAATAATGAAATTCTGAGGGTTTTCTCATTAAGTTTTAATTGTAAAGCCTCTAAAGCAGCACAGCCATTCACTTTTTGCTCCCTCAAGCCAGGTCAGGCTGTGAGGGTCCAGCTTTAGTGCTTGGATGGAGCGAGCAAAGCTTTTTTGGACAAGAACTGAAGAGGCTGACAAGGAACACAGTGTGCAGGACATGTGCAGGCACTCGAACAAAAATGCAAATCCAGCTCTGCAGTCTCCAGCTTTTCCGGTCGGAAAGAATTGCCAGAAAATAACTCCAGTCAGGGAAAACAAAAAAGATGCTGCTGCTGGAGAAATTCTCTTCAATTGTTTCCAAACTCACTTTCTTTTTGGAATAACTGAGGAGAAGGTCAGGACACAGCTCCTGATTCTGTCTCGCTGCTCCAGCCTGGAAGGGTTTGAGGTGGATCCTGTGGAACGACATTTGAGTGGATCCTTTGGAATGACNTTGTTTCCAAACTCACTTTCTTTTTGGAATAACTGAGGAGAAGGTCAGGACACAGCTCCTGATTCTGTCTCGCTGCTCCAGCCTGGAGGGGTTTGAGGTGGATCCTGTGGAATTACATTTGAGGTGGATCCTGTGGAATGACATTTGAGTGGATCCTTTGGAATGATATTTGAGGTGGATCCTTTGGAATGATATTTGAGTGGATCCTGTGGAATGACATTTGAGTGGATCCTTTGGAATGATATTTGAGTGGATCCTGTGGAATGACATTTGAGTGGATCCTTTGGAATGACATTTGAGGTGGATCCTGTGGAATTACATTTGAGTGGATCCTTTGGAATGATATTTGAGTGGATCCTTTGGAATGACGAGGTGGATCCTTTGGAGTGACATTTGAGTGGATCCTTTGGAGTGACATGAACTCCCAGGCTGTGGGGATGAGCTGAGCTCAGCCAGGTGGGAAAAGGGAATAGCCCAAGTGGGCACTGCAATCAGCAGTCAAAAAAATCAGGGAATCATGGAATGGTTTGGGAAAAAGGGACCTAAAATCCTCCTAATTCCACCTCCTGCCACTGGTGAGGGCCTGCTCCACCATCCCAGGTTGCTCCAAGCCTCATCAACCCTGAGCTTGGGCACTTCCAGGGATGGAAACTCTTCCACACCCTAAGAGATTTTTTTTCCCCCAAAGCGTTTGGGAAAAAAACCTTTTTGGGAGATTGATTATTTGGGAATAATCTGTTTTTTTGGGGGATAGATGAGAAGGTAGCAGCCAATTCCAGGAATAGAGGAGCCCAGAGCCAGCAGAGAAGGGATGGATGGGAAAGAAAAATCCCATGGGAGCTTCCACCAAAGGAATCAAAGGAACATAAATTTGATTCTCGCCCTGCTCGAGGGAACAACTTTGCAACCCAACAGGATCACAGCAAACAAATCCCTGCCTCCTCCAGCAGCACTTCTCCCAGGAAAAACCTCCTCATTCCCACTTCTCCAGCACCAAAAACTCCTGGAATCTTCTCCCAGTCCCTAAAGCAGCATTCAAACCCTGAGCAAGAGGGACAACAAGAAACTCAACCCCTCTAAGCCACTGTCCCAAAAAAAAAAAACCCTTGGAAAAACTCAATCTCTACAAGCCACTGTCCCAAAAACTCTGAAAAAATTCAGTCCCTCCAAACCACTGTCCCCAGAAAATATTCCTGGAAAACTCAATCCCTCCAAGCCACTGTCCCTAAAATCTCTGGAAAAATTGAATCCCTCCAAGCCACTGTCCCAAAAAACTCCTGGAAAAACTCAATCCCTCCAAGCCACTGTCCCTAAAAAAAAGGAAAAACTGAATCCCTCCAAGCCACTGTCCCTAAAAACTCCTGGAAAAACTGGCCAGGGAGGCAGGAAAATAAATCAGGATGTGCAGCAGCTGTCAGGGAGTGGAATCCTCTCCTGCCAGGTTGATTTCAGGAAGCAGCCAGTCTGAATTTGGATATCACAGAGGGACAGAGGTGACAGCTAAAGGAGAATTATTTAGGTTGCAAACACACAGCCAAAAAAATTCCTTAATCTTCACCTAAAACCTCAGCCAGGATCTCGTGCTGGGTGAAATTTGTGGAAATTCTGTGAATTTCCTGACCAAAAAGGTGCATCCCAAAGCCTTTTGCTCATTTTCTTATAGGAAACTTTTATCTGCTCTCAGCAAGCAGAGAAGGATCTTGGAGGTTTTTATACAAAGCAAATAAATAGAGAAATAAACAGAAGGAAAATTGAGATCAGCTGGAGCCTAAAATCCCTTTTTTTTTTCAGCACAGACGGTTTTGGGGATGAAATCCATCAGCTTTGCAAAGTCTGCCCTGTGCTGCTCACTGAGATCAAGGAGCTCCAGATGATTCTGATTTCTGCCTTTCCTTTTAAAGAAGCCACACAAAAAAAAAAGAAAAAAATCTCCTCTCTCCCCTGGACAGAGAGAATTGGTGGCCCAGACTCCCTGGTTATTAATAAATCCACTGTAATCACCCTGCTAAAAGAGATTTCGGGGTGGTTTGTGAGGTCACAGCACAAAGATATCAACTGGAAAGCCCCTAAAAAAAACTTTGATAAATTCAAATTAACTCTAAATTTTTCCTGTTTTAAACATATCTCAGATTTTCTGTAGGAACTCCAATCATGACCTTGCAGTGCATGAATTATTTTGGATTTCAATTTTCATTTTTTTTTTTTTCCAGTGGGCAGCAGGGAACTGATCTTTGCATCATTTTCCAAATCTGGTGTCAATTCATCCCTTAACTCTGATTTTTCCTCTGCCCACAGGATCTGGCATGAGAAGGGGCTACAACCAAAAGGATAAGAGAATGAACTTGAAATTTGGCAATTTCCAGGTCAGCATTGCTCGTTAGAGGAGAAAATTTAATGTTTTCAGACTCAACTCTGTAACAAATGGCTCCTCAAATAGCTGGGAAAATCAGTTTGGGCTTAAAAGAACGTGAAAATAAAATTGAATGGAAATGAACCTGAAAATAAATTCGGATTTGCTCCGTGTCTCTTAATATTACAACGCCAAAGGGCCAAGAATGAAGATATTAATTAAAAAATAATAATCAGGGGAAATAATGGATTTTCCAGAGTGGGGTGGTTAATTCCCAGAGTTAATTAGAGAGATAAATAATATTTCCAGGGGATTGAAAGGGAGTGATGGGAAAACGGGAATGGCCCAGCTGGAGCTGGCCCTGGATGTTTTTGGGGATGAGGAAACCACAGCTTCCCTGGGAAATCCTTTCCAGGGAGGAATTTCTTCCCAATATCCCGTTTAATCCTTCGGTTTAAAGCCATTCCTGCTCATCCCACAGCTAAATCCCTTTCCGGGCTGATTTTATCCTTGGCACAATGGGGATTTTAAGGCAGAGGTGCCAAACCCTTCCCTCCCCACCTGGAAAACTCCTGGAAGCTCCTGGGCAATCCCAGCTTTGTGACAATTCCAGCCCAGCCCTGGATGCCCTAAAAACCGCGCTCGTTTCAGAGAAATATTTGGGAAAAGTCGATGACGAGGAGCTGACAGCTCCCCCCTCATCCCGCCGGGATGCTCCCTGTGATGACAGCTGCTCCAGAAAAATAAAAATAATTAAAAAAAAACCAGGGAAAAAAGCAGATCCAAACAAGCTGCTCTCTAGGACTGCTGGCACCGAATGTCCTTCCAAATTTCCAGCGTCGCTTTGGAGTTTGTAAAACCAAAGCGCCGGAACTGCAATTCCAAAGGGACCCGATCCAAAGGATTTGATGAGGGGAGAAAGGCTGGAAAGCCTGGGCAGAGATAGAATTCCTGGAAAAACTCTTCCCGAAACTGGCAAGTCCGTGCTGCCCGCCTAAGCCGGGGATCAGCTCGGTGTGGAGTAGTGGAAGCGAGGCAATTAGGAGGTGATTGAGATAATGAAGCGCTTTCCTAGAACTGCGGAGGAACCGTCAGCCTCTGGAATTCCAGGAATTTCGCCTGCAGGGCGGGAGAGGTAGATAAGAGAGGAGACAGAGAAGGTGCGCTCATCTGCCAGGGCTCTGTGCCCTTGCCAAAATTCCCTTTTTTAATTTTTTTTTCAACAGTCAGGCTAAAAAAATCCTTGGGATCATCCCGCTCCGATCCCGCTTCCCTGAATTTTCTTTTCCCGCTTGAAAGCACGATTACACTTCACTCATCCAGGAGCTGGATTAAAATTTCGGAGAGACTCCGGTGAGCCCCGTGGGACGGGAATGTGGCATCCCAAGGATGCCTGAGCCTGGAAAAGCGATGTCCTCGGGCTCCGATTCCCCAATCCCGCTGCCGCAGGAGGTGTCAGGCTGCAGAATTTAGGACGGGGATAATCCTGAACTAATTTTAGCCCTGTTTTGTCTCAGCCAGCCCAAACTCTGCTCCCTTTCTGGCCAGGGGAGGTTGGGAAGGAGCTGCCAGAGGGTGATTCAAGCTCCTTATCCCGGGGATTTATCTCGGGATGGGAACAAACCCTATAAGGAGCTGCCTCCCTGCTCCTCTCTCCCCACACAAACAGGGAATAAAGGGATGGAGCTGGATTTTTCCTTAAAATCATCCCGAATATCCCTTTACAAATCTCCTCTTCCTGGGCATTTTTTTTGTGATTTTGAAACTTTCAGGCAGCGTAATTTTTAGATAAGCAGGTCCGGCATAAATTTGAAATATTTATTATTTATCCTACATGGATTTTTTTTTTCCCCCCCGAAGAGCTGCACAAGCTGATCCAACAACATTAATGTCATTACTTCCTCACATCACCCCGGGAACAGGGATAAAATAAACTGATGGAGTTGGATTTCACCATAAAATGAGCCTCATCCCAAACATCTCATCCTTTACAAGTCTCCTCTTCCTGGGCATTTTTTATTTTTTTTTTGGGAGGGAATTTGAACTCTCCTGGAAAACAGACCCAAAGCACAACTTGCAGATAAGCAGGGGCATCATAAATTTGAGATATTTATTATTTATCCTACATGGATTTTTTTTTTCTTTCCAAGAGCTGTACAAGCATTATTAGCATTATTCACGCCTAAAAATATTTGTATTTTTTCTAAGGTTTCATTACAGAGATTACAGCACCAATAAAACGAGAATAAAACCCCTCCCCAAGGAATAAATTTTCCTAAAACTCCCAAAGGAATCGCTCAAGGCTTTGGCTACGAACTTTCCACTAGAGGAACTGCACGGATCCACACAATTCTTTGGGAATTTCTGTGTCCCGAGGATTTTTCCTGCCTGCAAAAGCAGCCACAGCGCTGAGTTTAACATCGAAAAGAGTGAAAGGTCCGAGGTGGATTCACACAAAGCAGTGAGATAAAGATCTAATTTAGGGAATTCTATGCATCCATCCCGTTTTAGCCCTCTGGGAGCAGGGAGACAGCTGGAGGTGAAATCACCGGGGCACATGGGGGTGAGTCAGGCAGGGGAGAGGGGAACGGGAGGCTCCCACGAGCGGGAAAACCTCGGGATGCAGACAGAGCCGAGCCAAAGCAGCTTCCAAGAGCGCATAGCTGAGCCATGAGCTGCGCTTTGATGCTGAGGGAACACCGAGGGAAGGAGCTGCCTGTAAGCCGTGATTCATCCGTCCTTTTCCTTGGAAAAGACAAGGAGGAAAAAAAAAATCCCACGCAGTGAAAGAGTAGTGCTGCATGACATCACCTGGGGTGGGAATAGCCGTGGAAGTGTCCGTGGGCATTCCAGGGATGGGGATCTGCCTCTGGCAGCTCGGGAGGGGAACTGGGGGATGCTGAACTCTGGGAAGATCCTTTTTATGGGATATAGGGAGCCATGGGAATGACACAGGGGCTGGTTTGACCTTAACACTGAGGAGAACAAGGAGGAGGAGGAGGAGGANGGAGAAGGAGAAGGAGAAGGAGAAGGAGAAGGAGAAGGAGAAGGAGAAGGAGAAGGAGAAGGAGAAGGAGAAGGAGAAGGAGAAGGAGAAGGAGAAGGAGAAGGAGAAGGAGAAGGAGAAGGAGAAGGAGAAGGAGAAGGAGAAGGAGAAGGAGAAGGAGAAGGAGAAGGAGAAGGAGAAGGAGAAGGAGAAGGAGAAGGAGAAGGAGAAGGAGAAGGAGAAGGAGAAGGAGAAGGAGAAGGAGAAGGAGAAGGAGAAGGAGAAGGAGAAGGAGAAGGAGAAGGAGAAGGAGAAGGAGAAGGAGAAGGAGAAGGAGAAGGAGAAGGAGAAGGAGAAGGAGAAGGAGAAGGAGAAGGAGAAGGAGAAGGAGAAGGAGAAGGAGAAATTCAAAACTGCAGAGCCAGGAGAGATGTTCTGCCCAAACCAGAGGAACTCACAGGATTCTCTTGAAATTCCCACTTACTTTAGCAAGGATTTAGGGAAAGAGTCATAAACACAGCTGGAATTTTAAAAAAAAAAGGCCTCAGGGACAGTTTCCTAAATGCCAGCAAGTTGGAATTATGGAATGGTTTGGGTTGGAAGAGACCTTAAAGCTCATCTCATCACCCCTCACTGTCCCAGGCTGCTCCAAGCCCCAATGTCCAACCTGGCCTTGGGCCCTGCCAGGGATGGGAACTCCAAAACCTCCCTGGGCAAGTCCCAAACCTCTCTGAGCAAAGTCCAGCTCATCCCTCTCCTCCTGCTGCCAATCCATGATTTGGGGCTTTCTGGACTGGGATGTTCTCCCAGCTCCTGTGGCTGGACACGGCCACAGCCACCACAATCAACCTCTGTGGCCTACTGAGGAAATTCCCAGGTTTTGGCAGAATCCGTGGGATGGGGCATCCTGTGGAGGATCCTGGAGTGGCTTGGAGTGTCCCTCCAAACCTTGGGGACAAGGAGGTGACCCCACACACCACCAGTGGTCAGCCCTGTGCTGCTTTCCTGCACTTTTGCCTCCCAAATCCTTGCTCCAGCTCCTGGAATCCGGACTCCTCACGGATTGAGGCTGCAGGGGTGACCCAGGCCAAAAGTTCAGCCATGGGGTGTCCTAGGAACTCATTCCTTTCCTTGTTTTTCCCCCAAATCCCCTTCTCTGGAGTGAAAGCTGCTGGAAAAGCACTCCCAGGGTCGCCCTGGGCAAGGCCACGGGATGTCCCAAACCTCCACGGTCAATTCCATGGTGACTTTCCATACCTTAAATGGGATTTTCAGCATCCTTGGGGGTGGTTTTGGTGAAAACAGAGCAGCCACGGGTTGTGCTTTATCTCCAATCATTCCTCACCTCACAGTGGGGGACCTTTTTTTAACGGGATTTTTTTTGCTGCCAGCCCCCCACGGAAAGATCTTTTAGCAGGGATAATTCCAACTGGAAACTCCAACATTGGAGTTTGGCTTTTTTTTAATTATTTTTTTTTTTTTTTTATTTTTTGACGGCTCCAAATCCCTGTGTAGGGTCTCCATCCTTCTCAAAACAGGCTCTGCCCTGCCAAAAAATCAGCGTAGCCTGTTCAGGGAAGGAAGATGAAACCCTTCCAGGGTGGTTGGGATTTCTGTTTCCAGGCACAAAACCAAGGAAAGCCTCAGTGGATATTTGATACTCCGACATCTCTCTGAGAGGTGTGGGGATAATCAGAGCAGCCCTGCTGGGCTGGGAGGGAGGAGGGTGGTGGGGAAATGGAAGAGAGAAGTCAGGAAAGACACCCAGGATGTTCCACATGGCTCTGGAGCTCTGGAACCTTCCTGGCTTGGAAAACAGCCCCAGGATTTAAAGATTCCCTCCCCTAGAGCATGGGGCAGCACAAAGGACAATGCTTTGGATCATCATCCAGGGCCTTAAATGTTGTCATCACCTCCAGGGGAGAGCGTGGGACACTCCTGAAATCACAATCAGGTGTGGGGTACTTCCATATCCTCCTTTCCCTGTGGAATTTCATTTGGATGCCCAGCAACTTCCAAATCTGGAAGCCAAATCTGGAGCCAAATCTGCTCCAAAAAATACAAATAAACCAAAGGTACGGGAAATTTACTTTAGGTTTGGGGTTTTTTTTGGTTTTGTTTTAATGAAAGATGGAGCCTCTGGGTTCAATTCTGGGAATTTTTTTTTTCCTTTCTTCTTATCTGAAATATTTTCCATCCTCTGCCTTGGAAGCTGCCGTGTTCCTATGGATGTTTGTGGTGTTGGCACGGGGTGCAGGGAGACATCAACCATGGCACCAAGGCCTTCCTGCAACGCAGCATTTTTGTGGCTTGGGTGAATTTATTGCTCCTGAAAGGTGACTCAGGGAGAGCTGTGAAGGCTGAGATCACGAAAGAGAGGGAAAACAAACCATTTTCCCCCTCACAATTCCCCAGAATTCACAAGGAGCTGCTCCAGGGGGAAGAGGGGACCCTGCAGGACACGCAGGGAGCCCAGACCCTGCTGGGACTGGCAGGAAACAAATCCACAGCTGGGATAGCAAGGAGCCAACTCATTCCTGATCCAGCAGTTTGTGCCTGCCCCAGAGGGTGCTGGCACTGCCCAGGGAATGGGCACGGCCCCAAGGCTGCCACAGCTCCAGGAGCCTTTGGACAGCGCTGCCAGGGATGCCCAGGCTGGGAATTTGGGGGCTCTGGGCAGGGCTTGGGCTGGATCTTTGTGGGTTTATTCCAGCTCAGGATATTCTGTGATCATTCCTAAAACTTTGGCAGGATTGGATTCAAGCACCTCAAGCCATTCACACCAACAGCTTCTCAGCTTCCCACATGGAATAATTTGGGGTGGAAGGGACCTTAAAACTCATCCAATTCCAACACAAACCATGGCAGGGACACCTCCCACTGTCCCAGGCTGCTCCAGCCCCAGTGTCCAACCTGGCCTTGGGCACTGCCAGGGATCCAGGGGCAGCCACAGCCAATCTGGGAATTCCAGCCCAGCCCCTCCTCACCCTCACAGGGAAGAAATTTTTGCCCAAAATCCCATCTAAACCTGTCATTTTTCAGTTTGAAGCCATTCCCTGGGTGCTGTCCCTGCAGCCCTTGGGAATTGTCTCTCTCCAGGTTTCCTGCAGCTCCTTCAGGCCCTGCAAGGCCACCCTGAGCTCAGCCCAAAGCTTCTCCTGTGCAGGCTGAACAATCCCAGCTCTGCCAGCCTTTCCTCCCAGCAGAGCTGCTCCATCCTGGCCTTGGACACTTCCAGGGATGAGGCAGGGATTCTCCTCCCTGTCCCATGTGGGCTCTCCATTTCTTTGGGAATAATCCCCTTCTCCCTGCTGTTGGAAATCCTCAGGAAATCAATCAGGGATGTTTAATTGAAATTACAATATGCACAAAGCAATGGGTGAAGCCTTGCAGTGGCAGCCCAGTTCCATCAGCCTCGCAAGGAAGAATTTTTTCCAGCTTTAGGGTACAATAATCTGCTTTTGGGATTCCCTGGATGCAACCCCACTGTTATTATCCTGCAATTCCCATTCCTGCAGATCCCCAGAGCTCTCTCTCCACGGCCAGAGCCAGGGACAGGAGCTGTGCCTTTGAAGTGACTCTTACAGGACATTACAAATCCCCTGGAAATCTGCCAAGAGCTCCAGTTTATTTTGAGCTGTTTCAGTTTTTGACTCAAGGGCTTGTCTGCAGTCCTGGAAACGCCATTAGGGGTCTGTGTGACTCAATTTATGACTCAGGAAACTGCTGCTTCTGTCTCTCAAAGCAGCACATTTGGAGGTCCAGACTTCAGTCAAATTGAAGGCAGATCAAACTGAATTTTTTTTCCCCCCTCTCTGAGTAATTTAATTTGTCTGCACATCTTTAAAAAAAAAAAAAGGGGGAAGAAAGTAAAATAAATCCCACACTTTTGTACTAAATGCCCACTGGACTTTGAGATAATGGAGTTGTTTATCCCATGTCTTGGTTTCTCTTCACGCTGCCTGTCTAAAATGGGCATTTTGATGTTTTATTATTTAGTTTTTTATTTTACGTGCCCACAAATCCCAGGTGCAGCTGTGCCCTCAGAGGTCCTGCCTGCAGGGAAGGCCCTTTGGAACGGGGCTACTGCATCTCCTCAGCACCCTGAGCTGTAAAATCCTTCCCCAGACAGCACAGGAAACTCACTCTGCTGCAAGAACTGCATCACTGCACAGCCTTCACTCCATAAAATCTGAAAAAATTGGGATTTTTTCAGGATTATTTGGGGGTTTCTTTTCACAAGTCTCCTCCTTGAACCACACTGAGCACAGCTCAGGAGCTTTAATCTTTCTCTTTAAGTTCCACGAGCTCTTGGCACGGAATTTTCTCTCCAACTGGAGATGTGCAGAGTTAAATCCTGAATTTTCCTGCCCGTTCCTGCCCTGAGACTCTCCCCAGCCACCACAGTGACCTTTTTCCCCACGAGGGCAGAGTGGTTTCTCATGCTCTGTGCCCTCCTTGGCCAACACCACGTTCTTGCAAAAA
>VZUA01047207.1:1710-34830 GCA_013401035.1 Horornis vulcanius
AATTTCAATTTGAAAAGCTGTTCAGTTTCTCTCAGAAATGAGGTTTGCTTATAGCAGGAGTTAAAGCATTCTCCTCTCTGTCACTACTACAGCAATTAAAAAAAAAAAGGTTTGACAAAAATAGAAGAATACTGAGCTTTCCTGTCTAGTAAAAGGGTTTTTAATTTTACAGATAAGCTACAAACATCTATACAATAATAAGTGCCTGAGATATGGTGGTATAAAGTGCCTCCCACTTTAAAGTAATAAAAACAAAGCCCCACCCAAAAATCCCAAAGAACAAAGAATCCAGTCCCAGTGGTGTATAGTGATGTTTAAATTAATCAAGTGTAATTTTAAATAGAAATGTATAGGGAATGCCCTTCAAGGTAGCTTTGAAGTTTTTCCAGTCTTTCATCCATCTGAACTCCTCCCATGTCAAAATGCACGACTCCAACCACTCAGCTCCTGCAATTGGTATGTGCTAGACCAGAATCATACAATCATGGAACAGCTTGGGTTGGAAGGGACCTCTAAAGGTCACCTAGCCCAACTTCCCTGCAACGAACAGGGAATCACACAGGAGCAAGCCATTCTCTTTAAAGGCAGAAGAGATTACTCTGCACAACAAAAACACTAAAACTTTCCATAAAACCAAAGCTATGGCACATAAGAACCTCAGGAACTCACCCTCCTACTTTCTGAACCTCAATAAAAAGTAGTAATAGAGTCTACAAGCAGCTCCAGAGCTCCAGAAAACAACATGAGCCAAGCTCTCTTCCCACAGAAAACCCACACACACCCATGTACTTGCCCCCAGTGGAAGTTCAGTGCAGCTTTTCAGTATAAACATCACCTAACTTACTCCTCTAAAGCAATAAACAAAGGCTCGTGTTCCAGGAAACAGTCTCACTGGTTACTCCACAACACACACTTATGTGTCTCCTACAGACTTCAGAGGCTGCCTGTTTTTAATAAAAGCATCTTTGCCCTGAAGCTGCAATGTTGGGACTTTTCAGGAGGCTTTTAGTGTAAGCTTAACTCTGCAGATCTGCACATTAAACTGCTCATGTAGAGAGTAGAAATTGGTCAAAACACATAAAGTAGAGAGTATGTCATTCAAAATATAGGGCATGATGTAGCATACTGATGTCTCCTCTCAAATAGAATTTAATCATGCTGTGATCCGAAGGACCAGACCACAGACCTAAAAAGTAGTCAGTAATGGGGTTATGTTCTATGAAAGCAAATATCAGCAGCAGGAGTGACACCACACCACTAGCTATGGTGAACATTTGTGTTTCTGACATTTAAACTGATAGACAACGTGCCAGGACAGCTGAGTTAGAAAGCCCCTCACTCTGCAAGCCCTTACTGGGGAACAGAGATGCAGCAATTCTGCCTAAATCTCCAGGTTTTACTTGAGCACACTCTCATGTAGCTCTCTTCCTCTCCTAAAGCCCCTGTCTTTCTTTTTTCCTACCTGTTTTCAGACTCCATGTCCTCTTACCTACACAATTCAGCCTGGGGTGGTTCTGTTACTGCTCCCCAAAGAGAGCAGACAGGGAGGGAAAAGAGTGATCTGTACACAGATGGCAGGTTCTTTGAAATGTAGGAGTTTGTCCCTGTGCACTTTGCTTGACTACTCTCTTCCTAACAAACCCTGACCTCTGAAGGTCATGAGGTGCTTATTAACTGAGACAAGCTTTAAAGAGCTCTAGCTATGCACAAAGTAAAAGCTACTGAATGCTCTACACCCACTCCTCTGTTCTGGTGCCAAGTGATGGCATTAGCAGAGATTAATAATTATATGCCTGTTTGTACCCCACAGTCTCAGCCTGGGCTCTGCAGTCAGGCCAGCTCACGACAGCTGCATGGGAATGAGGAGATGTGCTCAGCTGGAGGCAGTGCCTATAAAAGCTCCTGCTCCTCACTGACCTGCACAAACTATTCTGCCTTCCCCAAGCAGGGCAGGGCAAAGGCAGTGTGAAGCCTGGTAACTTGGCCGTGCTTCAACAGACTTTTACTGGGAAGTAAAAAAAAGGTTCCTTGTTAAAACATCCCCAAAACTTTCAATTCCTGCACCAAATCATGTTAGGATCATATCAGCCCAAAGATCAGTATCAATATTTGTGGGAGACCATATCAGCAGTGGGGAGCATTACAGCACACCAGACAAATACCGCAGCCTCAGGCAAGGGCTGGATAACCCATTTTTGGGTGGGCTGGCTATAACCTCATTATCACACTAGTGTGGAAAAAAATCCTGACTTGGTGCACAGTCTAGATGCTGTTGTATGTAATCTACATGTCCAGGGTAGGATGGACATGTCAGGCATGGCACATATTATCTCTTTCTCTAAAACTCCTGGTGATAGCCAACCAGGACTGTGCTTTCAGCAAGAGGAAGACATGGAAGTGTCTCTGAAGCATTCACCACCTCTGGAAAACCCAAGCCCGTAGAGAAAAGGCTCTCATCTCCCTGTGTAGCCTTGCCATCAGAACTGTCACCAGCCAGGGAACAGCCAAGGAGATAGCAGCTGGATTGCAGTGGGAGTCTGAGCTGCTGACCTTCAAATCTAACTTGCAAGAGGTCTGTATCACCAGTATATCCTGTTTTCCTGCAGGTATGAGCTGCTTCAAGGCCCAAGAGCTTGTTACACTGCACAGGTGGTCCTTATTTTGCTCCCCACCTATGGGATGAAGCTCAACACAGAGAGTCAGAGAGTGTACAACAGTTCAGTAAGATCTGGAGCCGTTTTGTCAGCATGTAAGGTGGAAATAGCATGAGGCAGGCTGGAATGCTAGAATTTCCAATGTTTTCTCCTCTTGTCTGAAATACAAGCAGGGTCCCAAACTTGGGATTCTCCCATTTGCTTCTCTCTGAAGGCTGAAGGTCTTGCCTTCCTTACCCAGATTGAAATTCGGCCAGGAAGACTTCTGATATCTTGACAAGAAATGTCACTTAATATTTTAGGCATTTGGCCCTTATATAGCCTAAACAGTGTTACAATGAAAATTGTTAGATAATTAGTTCTTCATAAAACAGACAAAATATCAGACTAAGCTTCAAAGCTCCTGTGGGGTCTTCAAAGCAAAGTTGCCCCAGACTCTTCCAGCAATCCACCACAGTGTTTCACACAGTTTTCCCAGTTAGCTTAAGAAAGGAAATGAAAATACACAAGGACCTTCCTTTCCATGGTTCTAAACCATTGCAAAAGTTATCATCCTGTGTATCACAGGCCTTTTGAATAACAGATTCACAACAGCTTTTATTTAAGGCCTGTTGCATTCAACCTTCTCTTCAGTTCTAAACCAGATGATCACTCCAGCCTTCCTTTGCCAGAAAATCTCTAGGGAGTCCATATTTCTCTGGAGGGTACTGGACATATCACTACAACTAAGGCCTCAATAATATTGAACAGACTGGGAATACATGCTGTATTTTGCTGGCAATACTAATGTTTATTGATACAACATTTGGTTCCTTCTCATGCCAGATAAAATCAGCATCATACTTCTGAGTCATATAACATTTTAAGTCCCATGATTCCCCATCTCATTTTCCAGGAAGCTTTCAGAACCACTCATCACATATTTGCTCTCAACAAAACACCTCACCCTTCCCTCTCTAAAATACAAGGTGCTGCCCCTCTGTCAGGGGTATCAACACAGCTGGTGGGAGAAGGAATTGAGGGCAGGCCTGCTGAGGGCAGGCTGAAAGAGATGGGCCTGGCCCAGCCATATCACTCAGAGCCCAGAAATCCAAACATGTCCTGGGCTGCATCCAAAGCACCGTGGGCAGCAGGTGAGGGAGGGGATTCTGCCCCTCTGTTCCCCTCGGGTGAGATCCCACCTGCAGTGCTGCACCCAGCTCTGAGGAACCCAGCACAAGAAAGGCATGGACCTGTTGCATTGTGTCTAGAGGAGGGCCACAAAAATGACCAGAGGGCTAGAGAAGAAGCACGTGGACAATGCTCCCAGGCACATGGAGACCACCCTTGCTGTGGTCCTGCGATGTGCCAGGAGCTGACCTTCCACGATCCTCGTGGGGCCCTTCCAGCTCAGGATATTCTAGATTCTATAGTAGACATAAGGCAGAATTTATTTATGACAAGGGTGGGGAAGCATTGAAACAGGGTCCCCAGAGAAGTTGCCTGTGCCTCATCTCTGGAAACATTCAAGGTCTTCTAGGATGAGGCTTTGAGCAACCTGATCTAGTTGAAGATGTGCCTGCTTATTGCAGAAGGATTGGACTTGATGACTTTTAAAAGTCCCTTCCAACCCAAACCATTCTGTGATTCTATATCATATCCTTAATTCTGATTATATTTTTTATCAAGACTGGAGGACTAGCTTAGCAATAAAGCCAGTCTGCTTGCTCTATCTAGCTGTTACAATTGTAAATAGTAGGCCAACTCCCTATTCCATTCAAAAGAGTCTGTGACAACTCATTTGACGTTTCTGTTGGGTCAGATATCAGATCAATTTTCGGAGCATGATTATCCAAGTCATTTGGCTTTTCACCACGTAATTTAATTTATGTGCGTATTTGCAATAGTGTGGTGCAAGGGAATAGCAAAAGCTTTGCTAATCTCAAAATGTAACATCTAATGTGCCTTCTTTATCCACTGGCAATTACTCAGTCACAGAAGGGAACTGGGTTGAACAAATGGACCATCTTGGCAGCTACTCAACTCTTTGATGTTTTTCCAAGATGTTACAGATGGTTTGATTTTTTTCCATTGCAGAATTTTTCTCTTAATTGGGGTTAAACTGACAAGTTAATAATTTCACAAATTCTCTTTCCTTATTACCTGCTCTTTTCTTACTCTTTTACACTCCACAGGTTTTGTACACTTGCTCAAAGATATGGTATGGCTCTGGGAATGGAAACTTAGAGATCCAGCTCAAGAGTAGATAAAAAAACTGAGCGACAGCTCAGTAAGCCTAGACAAATTTGTTTATATTGACAAAAAGAAGGCTTTGGGCTCCAAGGCCAAATAGCACAGACTGATTCATATCCACTGAATCAGCTGAAAGCCACTCCTGAAACACAGCCATTGCATCCAAGTTACAAATTGCTGGTAACCAGCCCTGGCTCAGAACTCTGACACGCTTTGGCCCCTGTTATTCCCCACAACCCCAGTGGTGGTCACTCCAGAAGCAGGCAGCAGGGTATGAAACCTTCCAGTACACCTTGTTCTATGCTTGCAGGCTGGAAATCTTTGCTAGGCACCAGGTGTGACAACATCCTGCTGTCTGCCATGGATAATCTCCCTGTCCCAGCATTTTCTCCATATGCTTATCAGACAACTATCCATGCTTCATACGCCCCATCTGTAGTTCTGCCTCACTCTTCAGGCTGAAGCCAGGCAAGCTGGCCTCAGTTAGGGGCTCCATGGCAGATTAATTTCTAGCTCAGGACAACTGCAGTGCTCCTGAAATGAGCCCTTCCTGCCTGGAATTAGAGGTAGTTTCTGGGAACACTCTCTATATTCCATAAAATACAAAATGTTGCTTTCCCCCTGACCATTTGGTCATAGGTCCAGTTTCCAATGACCACCAGTGGAGTGTGTGTCCAGCTGGTTGACCACAAGGTGTTGGACACTGAGGGACATCCTAGAAATCCATACCAACAGTGCTCATAGTGCCTTTTCCTGCTGTGCAACCCAAATGGCTGATGAGCATCCTCATGGCAGACGGAGGGATCCCAGCAGGGCTCAGCCCTCAGTTCCCACACACACTGCCTGGCCTCGCAGGCACAGATGGCCCCACACACTTGTCTGCCTCCTCTAATTCCAGAACTGAAGGTGCCAATTTAGATAATGCATATTTCCATCAAAATCTTCACAAACACTTAGCAGCATTCACCCCCTCCCTCCCTAAACATGGCCCTTCCTCTGCCTGTGCCTTGCATTCCCACAGTGCTAAATGCATGGAATAAATTATATTCATACTGACAGTGCATTCTGTTAACTCTTCCTTTTTCATGAGTCGTGTTGTCCACTGCTATAACTGAGGGTCTGCATTCTTATCCTCTCCTCTCTGTTCATGTATGAACTGCTACCACCTTTCTACTCATGCTACCCCTACACAATCACCTGCCAGCATTCCAGCAGTAATAATCTCTGCAATTCCCCAGCTGAAGGGCTGTGGCTCAGCTTTTAACAATGACTCTTCACAAAATAAACTTTTGAAGATCTAAAGGATGCAGAAACAAAAGCATATGTGGCTACTATTTGAATAGATACCATCCAGTTGTTCACAGGATCAGGTAAGTAAAAAGAAGGTATTCTATCCTTCCTAGTTTCTGTTTCAGCAGCCTGGAGCCTTCAGTCCCACACACCCAGCTGGGCAAGGTGCTCGTGTCTCAGGAGCTGCCAACACCCACATCCCTCACCAAAGTGCTCTCTCTGTCTCCCAGAAGAGCCAGTTCTCTCTGAGCAGGACCTGGTCACACCAGGTCACACCACAAAGGTAGTTTGTCAGTATGAGCAGTACCTTCTCCATGGTTCCCTGGAAGGTGAGCCAGGAACTGCTTCCCTCCTGTTAATCCCTGAGGATTCTTTCAGTCAGGAAGAGCAAGCACAGAAACCACATCTGCCTATGCTTCTGCTGCCATGTTAGGTGGTAGTGTCATGTCTGGTGACAGGGACAACCCAATGGAGCATTGTATTCCTGCTTGGTCCATCTTTCAAACAGTTTGGCAGACAATTCTGGGATCCAAAATGGTTTCCTCTCTAGAGTTCCTAGCTTCACAGAAAAGGGTTATCCACATAAATATTCTTCAGGCCAAGCAGTAAAGAACTCAATAGAAGTTGACTTGTAGAAGTCAGCAGATAGAAGCAAAATCAGTGAGTATCTTCCTATGTCTCAAGGTACATCACTGAGCTGCGCACTGTACTTCCTGGTCCCAAGAGGCCCACTAGCTATATGCCAAGGAGAGAGGCACTGGCAGGGAAAGTGACACTGACTCCTGGTCATGAAAGCTGTAGTGCCTCAATTACACTGTCACCCACTCATAACTCATATTTGAAACCATCAGTGAAAAGGATTTCTGTGTGGAAGTTATTCTGGGCTGTTGTAGGCCCCAGAGGTTACCAGAGATCATGTTTACAACTGGAAGCAATCCTGTGCTCTGGGATGACCCAGCCCAAGCAGGGAGGTTGGACCAGGTGAGCCCCTGTGGTCCTTTCCAACCTGACCCATCCTGTGATTCTGTGAGTGGTGACTGATGGCTGTGATCCAGTGCTCACACCTGTGTCACAGGCTTGTATCATTTAATAGCACTGGCATTGCCTTTGTCTAACTTGTTGCTCAACAAGAGAGTACACCAAGCAATAAAGTGTCAATTGAGATGCAGACTTAGTCTTTCTGGCAGAAAAGGCTTCATTCCAGAAGCCAATTATTATATCTTGAAGAAAAACTTAAACTGAGAGTTAGGAAATGCATATGGAATTCTGGAAATTAAACCAGATTTATTAATTTAATTAAACTGCTGCCCCATTTAGGTTCAGCATGTATATAATCATCTAAATAGAGATAATTTCCAAAGTGACACAAGATATTTTTTTACAAAAAGAATGATAAAGCTAGAATGGCTCCTATTGAAAAGCTTGAAGCTACCAAATATATGAGACCACTAACACAAATACACAGAGAGAGTCTAATGGAAAAAACAACTTTTAAGAGTCCATAGTGTAAGTAGAAAGAACAAATCATGAAAATACGAACAATTAGTCTATTTTCTTGTCTTTTAATCTGACAAAAATTTTGATTGCTACACCATGGTAAAGACAAAAATTGAATACCAATTTGGAGAGGTAGAATCTAAGCAGTCCTTCAAGTGTTTCCCATACACATTTGGCCCTCTGATCCCAGATGTCCTACAGAAGAGAAAATTTTTTGCATTGCTATTCCTCACATGATGCATAATCATTGGGTAAGCAAAACCAGATAAACAGAAAAAACACCTCTGAAGTTCATCAGTGGCTCAGAGGCAGCATCTGTCATAATTTGAATTGTCATAATTTGAGTTACAGGTAATATAAAGGTCTTGATTATTAATCCTGTGTTAGTAGCATAGAAATTTTATACATGTCAACTACAGATACGGGTCAGGTTCAGGATTTTTTTCACTTCTCCTTCATTATTACACTACGGCTTGAGAACTGCCACTGCATCAAACTATTGTCCAATACCACCTATATGGGCTTGTGCATTATTGATTGTTTTTGCTGTTTCTATACTGAAATTGATTTTTTTGTCATAAATTCCCAGAAATTTAGGATGGTGTTCAAAATCAAGGGACCTTCTTACCTTGGTATCCTTTGCAAAGGATGGTGAGAGCAGTCATTACACCCCATGGCACAGGCCATCACAGAGCTGGTGTGATATGCCCCACGTGCCAAGAGCTGTCCTGTCAGACACACAAAGTGCTGAGAGACTCCCTTGCCAAAACTTTTATCTAATACTGCCTTTAGCTCAGGGTCCACCTTCCTGGCACAGCTGATCCCACAGAATGCTGAGATGCTGTGATATCTTTGTCAACTCCTAAATGTATTAAAACTTCATCAGACAACTACATTCACCATGGAGTGAAGCATTTACTATCATTTCCATTAGAGACCCCATCAAAAGTGCATTCCCCTAGAATATACATTCCATTGAACTAAGGCTGAGGTGTGGTAAATTTTGCTAGAAATTTCCACAGAAAATTCCAATTAGTGTTTCAACCCACAGCTGTACCACACAGCCTGCAAGCTCTGTCCCTGTGAACAACCTGCCCCATGCAATGCAAGTGAAGTGGCTGGAGAGGCCACGCCAGGGCCCACATCTCAACACCCCTCTGAGGTTCCCCCATTGAGGGGGAAATGCACAATGCACTGGAGTGCTCTGCTGTGGATCACACCTCCCAGAAATGTGGCCTGTACTGCATGAGGGCATGGCTTGAGAGCCAGGCTCCTCCAAAGCTCTCCTTAGCCTTGCTGCAAGAGTGCCAGGACTGGCAGGGCTGCCAGTTTCTGCCATTCAGCACGTGCAGAATCGTGTCTGATGTGCCTCCTGTCCTAAGCCTTGTCCCAGAAAATGAGGGGAGCAGTGTCAGCAGGTGGATGCATGTCCTGCAGTCCCTCTCTGCATTAAATCTCTTTGTAGAACAAATGGACAGACTAATGCCAGACACCTGGGCTTCACTAAAGCCTTTCTAATATGTTCAGGATATCTAGAACCATGTGATTTTTTTTTCTTTTCCATCAGGGTGTACAAGCTATGTGAATACAAAATTCAAAAGAATTAAGCCTCAGGAAGGGTGACTATTCCTTCTGCCTTATAAGACAAAAAAGAAAAAAAGTAGCCCCTTCATTCCGCTAAAATACCTTAACAGATCTGGGTTATGGTAATGGAAAAGGTCCTCAAACATATTTTTCAGAACTGGCTTCTGTTTCAATTGTGATAAAGTGGTGTGGTAGGAGACGAAGAAAATTCAGATACTTATCCATTTTTTGTTACGTTTGTAATTTTCTTACTAATCCAAGCCTTAAAATCTTTCTCCTTCAGGATGCCAGAGTCAGGAAAAGCCAAACACGAGAGTTAAAATAAGTTACTAATTTATCTCTTTGAAAGGGGCTTTTAATGTTTATTATTTTAGCCCTTGGAATAATCTTTACCATTTTGAGAGAGAGAAGAGGGTGGTAGACTGTTCTTTTTGTTTAGACATTCCAGTCTTGCCTTGCATCAGCTTCCCAAGCACAAGTTCTAGTTAAAGTTTTGCTTTACTAAAGTAAAGCTCTAGCTCCAGATGTGTCCCCTCCATGAAGGCACTTATTCTGGACTGTGTCCCAAGACTGGTTATAACCAGAAACAGCTCCCAGTATTCCCCACAAGGCCACTTTTTCTCATCACTGAACATTTTCATAGTTCCTTTCTGATCTACACAAAGTCCTGACATGCTTGCAGAGCAGCAAGACCCACTGAGTTGATGAAATATTATTAATTTCTACTTTACAAGTGGGTCTTGGCAGGCTTTGAACGCTCATACTCACCTGTTTACTTCAATTCCTAAAGACACGGCCAGCACAGACAATTATAACAGGAGTTTTAAAGGACATTCTTTACCTTCTGATCTGCCATTTTGTCTCCAAAGGGACACTTTTTCAGCACTTCTGCTTAGGCAATTACTGCTGAGGCATCCATAACATTTAAGAAGTTTCACCTGATGTTGCAAAACTTATGGACAGCAGGAACAGAACTGACATCTCTGCAGCAGCATTTCACCCTTTGCAGTAACAAAGGGATATGGGGAATATTCCTGTATTTCAGGACCACTTCAGGTACAAGCAAATAGTCTCTTTCTCAGTTCCTTATACAATATGCAAGAAATGTGGACTCCTACAGCCAGTTTCCATCGCGGAAAACAGCACCTTTTTATGCTCATCTAGAAATTACTATTCAGGCTTCAATATTTCCAAGAAAAACAAGGAAAGAGCCTCTGTGTAATCCAGGACACCTTGCTGTCTCAGACATCAAATGTCTCCTCTCCAAGGGAAGTGTATTATTTTTCTTTTCTTGCCTGATACTTCCAAAAACTTGTACGAGCTGAGTCAAAGAAGGCCCCCCTGGAAGCCAGGCTTCTTGCATGCTTGAGAGCCATGTTAGAGTGAGATAAATAAGTTGTGAATATAATTGCTTTAGTAAATGAGAACAATACTTAGAGCAGTTTTAGAATACCTAAATACTTGAATCACTAATATGGAAATATAAAGAAAAAACAAACATGAGAATTCCTGCCACTTGATAANTGACATTGTGGAAGTAATAGTCCGTTAAAGGAGGTTGAAACATTAACTAGTTTTGAATGGATTGATGATTTGGAAGATTGAAGATTTTGGATTATTTGAAAGATTTAAGGACAGTTGTTTGTTCTAAATGCTAATCTCTTACATTTCTTAGTAGCATTAAGACTAGCAAGGAGTATAATTTCATAAGTTTTATTCCAGCTGACTTGAAATCCTGCAATGTTCTTTTGCACTGTAAAATTATAAATGGGTATTCCCATTTCATTAAGATGAAGAAAGACCATTCTCTGAAATAATCAGGCAGGCTGCTGTGAAAGATCACATCCTGCTCCTTTTCATAATTTCCAATTTAATTTCAGAGTTGCTAAAGCAAAGTTAAAGCAAATGAAGAAAATCTTTGGATACTGGCAAGCCCTGATAGATAATTGAAATGGATTGGGTTTTAAATTCTAATTCTCCTGAATTATTTACTGCATACACCTATTTTATTTAAACTTAAGACACTTATCCTTCCTTCATTTCTTCTAGCAAATCAACGTAGACAGCTGCTCTCTATATTCCTCTGAACAGCATCAGACATGTAGTAAATATGCAGAGCAAGCATTTTGGAAGATCATACAGGTCAATATATTTTGACTTTTGCAATATGATGCTAAATCATAGCAACAGGCATTAGATTAAGGAAGATGTAGTGAGTATGCCTCATGCACTTCGGGTTGACTTTGGATGTGTTCATTCAGATAAGTAATGAAAACCAGACAGTATTTCTTATTCAAACATGCCACAGCTGGACACTTCTTTTGCTTATTAAATTCTTAAATCAGGTAGACTACAAGACCTAATGATCAAAGCCAACAAAGGATCACACACTGTAGCCTAAACATTTATTAGCTTTGTCATTGGAGCTGTACAGAGTTCTGACTGTTTTTCAAACAAAAACATACAATAATTGCCCACACATCATTTGTATTTGAAGTGATTACCATAATGGTTAGACAGACAGAACATCAATATAAAGCCTAATTGAACAAGACAAATTGCATGTCAGACCTCTGACCTTTTCAGAATTACCTTTGTAATCTAATGTTCCTACTGGCATTGTCATCTTCATAAATACTAAGACATACCAAAACTAATGAAAGAAAAATCCTGCAAACCAAGGAAATCTGCCTTCTGATCTGATGGAATTCAGTTTTGAGACAAAACAGCACAGCATGTAAACAAATATATGAAAAGCAGAATTACTAACAATTTCATGGTCTTACAGGCCTCATTAACACCCACATCTTCATATTTACATCTCCTCTTCTGATTAATGAGCTCAAACTATTTAAGAAATCTCTACAGCACAACAATGGAAACCTGTCAAGAAATCTGTGCTTATCTTCATTCCTGTAAAAATTCCAAACAGTCTTTGGAACTGTATCAATCATTATGGAAAATAGCACTTACTCTTCTCCCTCCACCTCATCCATCTTCCAGCCAAATTAATACTGGGAGATGGCTTTTGACATAAAGTTATACTCTAATTACCAAACTAAAACAACAAATTACTTAATTTTCAGCAAGATACCAAGTACACCATTCTGGCATATACATTACCTCTCTGATTTGAGGCCTGTTGTTTAGCTTTCTTCACAGATGAAAATGAAAGGGATTGGACTTCATCAGCTGTAGTTCAAGTGACATTCTTAAACTGAAGTGCAGAGAAAAAAGGGAATACAATATTACTTTCATCTGTTCTGTGGAAGGCTACAAATTCCCCTGCACATTCATGCTTTTCTTTCAAAGCCTCTTGGGCTTTACTGCAATAAGTTACCAAGTAGGAAGCTGTCTAACCAGTTTTGTAGAGCAGTCTCCCCTTACACAAGAGGTATCTTCTTCTCACTTCTTATTCAGACATCAAGAAAATTTATAGACACTTTCAAACTGTTGTATTTTTCATACTGTCCTGTTCTCTTTTACAGTTTCTTCTCTCTTTTCCATTGCCCTATAGATATACATCCTGAAGCCTAAATATTCTGCCTTTCACCTGAAGCCACTGTTGAATGCCTAGGGAAGAGCAAGGGCACTGCATTTTCTCAGCAATTCCAGTTTCCTTCTACTTTCATCTCAGCAACTTCCCAGCTTAGATATTTCTATGTGTTTATGCCATCTTTATGGGTTTCTTTGCCATTCACTGGACCAATTTCTTTTTATGCCCTGAGAAAACTCCATCCTGTGGGAATGAGGTCCTACAATGAGTCAGATAAACAGAGATGAAGTTTGCAATACATTCATTTGTTTCAGACGTCCCTACCATCCACATTAGAGACGCACCTTTTGTCATTGGTTTTCATCCTCCTCAGAGACCCCAGAGATGAGCTGAAAGGGGTGGCATACCTGTGTACTCCTACGAGTGCACCTGGTCAAAAATGCTCCCAAGAATGTTCATTTGCAGCAATTCAGTCCTGTCAGTGGCGTTAAAGCAAATTTATTCCACTTTGCAATCTGTGAATGGAAAGCCACAGGGAAAAATAAACAGGAAAACAAATAAACCAAAAACCCTGCATGTTATACAGAAAAATAAGAGTTTTAGGAAGGGAGTATATACCCCTACTTCGTAACTAATGCCATGGGGATAGGGAGAAGACCATCATGCACAAAATCCTCTGGGATTCACAACAAGTGCATTATTTGGATGCTCACACTACAATTAGATGAGACTGAGCCAACTCAGTACTAGATGAAAGGCAAGTGTTGCAATTATCATTTCTACAGGCATAAACTCAAACACGTATGCAGTCATCTCCTGATCTCCCTGCCCATCACTCCAGGTGTACTGCACAAGCTCCTAGGCCACAGTGTTTACCTCAAGAACTTTTCAAGGTTCCCAGAAACACGTTGAAGAAGGAAGACAAAGTTACACAACAATATTAAAGCAAGGAGGAATCCTGAAGTCCTTTGATGGTGATTCAGGCACAAGGAGTAGTGATATGAAGAAAAAACAATAGAAAAAGCTCAAACAACCAATCAACTAAAAAACTGAGAACAAAAGACCCCATTTGTTTAAAGATTAACTAATAAATGTAAGGAAGTCATTATCCTACAAGAACAAAGGCTACCTTTTTTCTTTGTTTTTCTAAGAATTTTTCTTTATCTCCCCAGCTATAATAAAGCATGAAAGAAAAGGGAGGGGAAAAGCCTCAAAAATGGCTAGAGTACACAACAGACCCTTTCTTGAAGTAACATTCATTCTTATACAGCTCTAACTCTTGGAAAGAGAAACACCTTTACAGAGAATAGTTGCTCATTAGAAGTGAACCGATAACAAATATCCAAGTTCTCATTACCTGCTCATCACTTCCACATGCATTTGCACATTTTAATTGACACAAGATACCCAAACATCTCTACAGGCCCATGTGAAGATGAGTGGGATAGCAGGATTTGCCTTGATGGATTTCTTAGAGTCATTGCACTGTATTGTTGGGGCACTTCTCCCACCGTTGACTTCTGTAACATGGCTTCCACCTTCTGGTGGATCATTCCCCAGCCTTCCACACATTGGGATGGGTCTTCCCAGAAAGCAAGAAGGCAGCACGAGGGGTTGGGCAGGCCTGCCTCAATTATTGCATTTTTCATTTAGGTGTGGTTGTTTGTTTTTTTGAATCATCACTTTACTTACGGTGTTCCTCTCCCATTGACTGAAGCGGTCTCAGGTGTTTTATTCCCTTGCTGGCAGGACTCACCTCCTCAGCTTCTGTCTGTGTACTTTAATTAACTTGGAGGACTACCATGCACCTGATTCACAAGAGTGAAAAGTTTTGTGTCCCTGAAAAGCCACAATTGTTATTGCAAAGAGCTTCATTTCTTTTCTTCAATAGATTTTTGTTCAAAAACTCTTCCCTTCCACCTTCTTTCACCTATGTGCTATTCCACATGCCCTTCAATTCTGTTCTAGTTAGTGCCCGTAAAGCTTCTGCTCTCTTGTCATAAACAAGTTAAAAACTAGTGTATTGTCTTCTTAACAGCAACTTATGGCACAACCACTTTAAACAATAATCACAAAGACTCATCTTTACATTAAAATGTTGAAGGAGAATGCCTGTGTAGTTATTTCTATGCTTTCAGAAAATTCAATTTACGAAAGATCAAGAAAGTACAGGACTCAGAAGTTATCCTTTTATTCTACCACCTCAGACAACTCTATCACAATTCTTTTTTCTTCTGGCTTCTTCCCTCACACTAAGCTTGTGAGAAGGGGCAATGTCCAGGTATTAAAAATCCCAAAATCCTCCCATATCTATTCCTGGCATCAGCTGAGGCCTTCAGGCACACAGAGCAACTGAACCAAGATACTCACCAGGGAGGGCTCCTCTTCAGGAAAGGAAGCCAATCAATATCACATACCCACACACAGAGTAAAACCATTGTACCATTGATCTCAAGTACAAGTCTTTTCACAGAAGAAATTACATCAAGTATGTTCATGCATTAGATGGATTTTATGTCTGGTTACCTATTATTCATTTCACCTGGTATTTGACCTGGAATCTACCTGAAGGTGTGAGGTAGACATTGAAACTATTCACACAGCTGGGTGGTTAAAGAAGGAAAACGGGGTTGAAGGAAGTCCCATTTCCTTAGATGGGATCAGAGAAGCATGGTTCCAGAACAGCTGCAGAACACCTCTAAAGACATCAGTTTGCGTAAATTTTCCTTCCGTACACCCCCTCATCTCTATGGAAGGTAAAGGGTCACAAAACTCAGTTGAGCCCATTAGGAAGATGAAAAGAAGTAAAGTTCTTGGAGCTTTTCTATCAGAGAATCGTCAGCCAAATCAGGGAAGAAAACCAGCAAATTAGTGAAACTTCTCATATTGATCACAGTACCCTGCAATGGTTCAGGCAGGCAAGACTAGACAAGAGAGAAAGGAGGCTGTCTCGTGGGCAGAAGACCTGAGTTCATTTCTTCCCACAAGAGTGATTACTTGGGCAAGTCAATATATACATTGATTCCTCCGCTGAAGGACAGCGATTATATCGCATCACTAAACCCCAAGAAGGAGAGTGAGTTAGACCGTGAACTCCCCAAATGTTAGCAGGAAGCATTTAGGAATCTTTTACAGAGTAATTTCACACACATACATTGTCTTATTGTTGCAGTCAGTCAGCAAGTATTTGCTGCTCTTCCTGTCCACGGGCTGGAGGCAACTGCTCGGAGCTGGCTGTGCCGTCAATATTGCTGGAAGTGGGCAACACCCAAGAGAAGCTGCCCGACTGGAACAGTTCCACCCTCAGCTAACTACAACAGGAGTCCAATTATACTTTCTCAAGGTTGATTTTAACATTCAGATATCACCTGCTGTGTTTCTTTATTACCCTTGTTAGCTGGATTCTTAGAAAATAGCTAATGTGTTCCAAGTAGGAGCCTTTGCAACAGAACAAGCCCTTTTCACCAAGAATTGTTTGCACTCTTCTTTGTAATTTATGCAGTTAGTCATTTGCCTTTTCTATTCTTCCCTTAGAGAAAACTCCCTGGATATAGGACTGCATTGTCTCCTGTGAGAGCACATCTTATCACAAATGTAAATTCAGTCATGGGGCTCTGCACTAAAGACTTCTTAACCTGGTCTCAGAATGATACCTGGAACTGAGAGTAGAAACTGCAAACTGGAGCCATGCTCCATGAGCACACAAGAAACCTGATTATACAAAATCCAAGCTGTACAGAGATCCCAGCTGTAGCTCCAGTTTGAGTAAGTCCTCAACCATGATAAAACAGCCCTTGTCCACCTGCTGCTTTATATTTATAAAAGTGCAACCTAGTTTGTTCCACACAAATACTGTCGAAAGCCTTTTATGTCTCTGACCCAGCCATATATGTCTCTGGTTCTCAGCATCTTCCTTGCT
This sequence comes from Horornis vulcanius, assembly GCA_013401035.1. NCBI lineage: Eukaryota > Metazoa > Chordata > Aves > Passeriformes > Scotocercidae > Horornis > Horornis vulcanius. The sequence goes on from VZUA01047207.1 coordinate 18,383, forward strand.
TCATTGAAACTAGGAAGAACTGAGAGCTGAGGACTGTAAGACCTTCCCTCTGGATATAAACTTATCAAACTTACTTAAAACTTTTTGATCCATCTAGTAAATCATGGCCACAATGTTGTAATATAGTCTAGAAGTGAGACTGTTGCTGAAAACTGTGCCGTCTAATGAACCAAGTCAGTCACTGAAAACAGTTTTCCAGACATCTCAGCTTGAATGGTGAAGCCCCACATCCCCTTTTTTAAATTATCCAAATGTAGCTGGATCAGCCAAAGAGCCTCCACTTTTAGGTTCACTACACAGTGGAAGTTCTGATCACCAGGGACCACCCAGTGACAATCCCATCAGCAACATTCACAAGAAATACAAGGTGATGATGTTGTTCTACATAAGATTCAGTGAAGTGAAAACAGCTTTTCTAGAAAGTAAGCAGCAAATAAACCTGGGGAAAATACAAAGCACCTCACGTTCCTTGAATTAGTCAAGTGACTTTTTACTTTGAATTTCAGCCCAAAGTATCAGCTTATATCAGCTGCTGCTAATTTATGTCTCAGATTGCCTATTCCAAGCTCTGCTTACAATGAAATAACAACAGAGCCTGACTGTATTTATTTTATATTAGCCAGTATTCTTAGTTCTGGATTCCTTCAGGTACTGTTTGTCTTTTTACAAGGCTTTGGTCCTGTTAAAAGCAAGTAGCATAATGGTAGAATATAATATTAATGATAATGGAACTTTGAATTAGGTTGTTACGCTCATCAGAACTATCATCTCAATGCTATGGTGCTGAAACACACAGGTAGCCTCTGAAATTACTTATGTGTCTTCCTTCAAGCAGGGAATCCATTATTTTTTCCATGCCCTCTAGTAGAAATCTTAACTTGAAGTAAAAAAAAATGCATGCACAGTTGCTAGGAGGCTCAAAGGAAAAAGCATAATTCAGAACCAAGACATCCACAGAGCTTCTTGCAGGTCCTAAAAGAATTATTGACACTCCTTCTGCCTGTGCAAGGTACGTAGATTTCATGCAATGCACCTTTTTGAGCAGGACTCAGAGAGAAGTATATCAGAATATTCAGAATAATTCCTATAAGGAATCAAAAGGGCTGGATTAGGACTGGTGCAGAAGAGAAGCAACTTGCAAGGTGTCAACCACTGTAGAGCAAACACTAGAGCTTCTCCCAAGATTCAAGTAGGTCACTAAGATTTTTTGAATCTGCAGCAACTTGTGGTTCAACAGCTGCATTTCTACGCACCAGAAACAGTGCAGAGCAACCTCTGTCACCACTGGACGGGCTGAGACCAACGTGGTGTCAAACATTCCCTAAGAGCTATTTATCTGCTTTTATACATCACTCCTGTATTGTACACTGGCAATGCAAACCACAACTCCTCTCCTTCCCGATGATTCCACGTGCAACTGCAGACCAGCTGGGGCAGACACTGGATTTCAGTGGACAGCAGGTGGGAAAGGAGCAGCACCAGCCCCTCTCAGAGCGCTGCCTGATGCAGCAATGGCCCCATCTGCAGTAGCACTCCTTCATGGCAGGGTGCCTCACAAAGGACACTCAGATATCTGCAAGCTGGGGAGATAATCCCCAAAACAGCCTCCTTTTTACACAGTCAGATGGGATCCCTCAGATCCATATCCTTTATTTTTTCTAAATAAAAAAATCACAAACAGAAAAGGCAAACAGAGCTAAGCACACAGAATTGTCACTGTCTTGAACTCTTGAGTCCTTGGCAAAAGCTGAAGAATTACAGTGATGTTGCTCCCATGATCCACCACTACACACTTCCCCCCTTCTCCAGGTTCTTGAGTCAAATCATATCTTGATCTTTTTCATAATGGGGAGAAAAAAAATGGGTCTTCCATTAAATCAAGAGTTTTTCACCCAAAAAGTCGTGGTAATTGTGGGTGCTCTTCATTTAGGGTGATCTTATTTTGGTCAGTTCTGGAGGTCATGAGTGGTTTTGGGGATTCAGGGGTGATGTATTTTTATTTGTTGGTTTTGTTGTTTTGGGGGGGTTGGTTTGAATGTTTTTACTTTGCTGTTGTCTCATACAGAAGATCTCACAACAGAAATCTCTGTCGTCTTGGCAGTGGATCTTGGTAGCAATGGAATCTATTAGTCACACAGAGCTGAATAGTTCAGATAGCTTTCGGCACATATTGCTGGGATTTACTCTTTAAAAGGCAGGCTTTTTATAGATGGAATTACGGGGTTTTTTTACCCAGGGCTTGTGACACATAGTTCTAGGCAGAATTGAAGTCCCATATTGAAGTGAGTATCAGCAGCACCAAGTCGGTTGTGTCGGACATAATTCCATGTTCTTTTGTCTACTCAGAATAAATCCAGCTATTTACTGTTTTTGCAGAGGTTCTGAGAACCACAGTGTATTCCCAGAAAGCACAGTCATTGCGNTTGCAACAATAGATGAAGTGCTGCAAACTAAAAAAAAAAAATTAAAAAAAAAAAAAAATTGAATGGGAGAAGAATCCTGTCTACTTGTTTTAACTGTGTTTGGATCAATCTTCACTACACCAGGCCTGCAGAGAAGAACTTTCAGAAACAAACTAAAAAAATGTCATACTGTACAAAATAGCTTGAACATTAGCCAGATCTCTGGAAGGTGACAATATCTTCACTTGTCTGTTCCTGACATCTCCAGAATAACAACAATGAAAACAATTTTTATTAGAGATCTTTATCCATAAGAAAAATCTGCCAATCGTACAAAAGCCACAGCTTGTTTAGCCTCCTTTTTTTTTTGGTATAGTGAAGAAATAATGTCTCCAGACCTTTAACTTCACCAAGCTGTTCTTCATTCATATGGTAGTCAATAGCTTTGAAGTCAATAGCTTTACTCATGAGTAATTCTAGATACATGCTCAGGTGCTTGTATGTTCAAGGTTTAAATTAAGACAAAATACTTTGGCACTGAAAATAAGGTCTCAACTAAACTACAGTAGAGTGTAACTAATCATTTGGTTTACATTTGCTGCCACAGAGAAGGGAGGATTGGAGAATTAAAGTACATTCTGTTACTGTGTATTTAACTTCTTGTTCTTTATCCTTGAAAGTCTAAGTAATGGAAAGCAACAACCTGCAACTACAATGGACGATAATTCTGAAAGTCATGCAAATCCATACACAGATTTTAAGGGAAGTAAGAGAGACACTTCAAAATGCACATCTTGGTTTGTATCAGAAATTGTGTGAGCAGCAGGGCCAGGGCAGGGATTGTCCCCTGCACCCAGCACTGGTGAGGCCATGCCTCGAGTGCTGTGTCCAGTTCTGGGTCCCTCAAAACAACAAAGACACTGAGGTGCTGGAGCAAGTCCAGAAAAGGGCAACAGGGCTGGAGAAGGGTCTGGAACACAAGTCTGAGGAGCAGCTGAGGGAGCTGGGGCAGTTTAGCCTGGAGGAGAGGAGGCTCAGGAGGGACCTTACTGCACTCCACCCGAGATCAGGCTGCAGCCAGGTGAGGGTCAGCCTCTTCTCCCAGGTAACAAGCAAGAGGATGAGAGGAAACAGTTTGAAATTGCACCAGGGAAGGTTTGGGTGGGATATTAGGAAAACTGTTTTCACTGAAAGTGTGGTCAAGTCTGGGAACAGGCTCGCCATGGAAGTGGTGAAACCACTGCCCCTGGAAGCATTCAAAAAACATGCAGATGAGGTGCTTAGGGTGGTGGCTTAGTGGTGGAACTGGCAGTGCTGGGTTAATAGTTGGACTCCATGATCTTAAAGGTCTTTTTCAGAATTAATGACTCTACAATTTTATTCTCCACATCAGCTTAAGAACTGGTGGATTCACACTGGAATTGCCCCCTTCTAATTTAGGTGTGATTCTTCACCCTTTCGCTGATACAGTCTCTATTTCATCATGGTTTCCATACAAACAGGATGTGGATCTGCTCTTTTTTCCTAGCACTACCATAATCCAAGTAGGCCTTTGCCCACACAGAAGAGGGAAAAGACAAGCATTTATTCTGCCCTTATCACTAACACAGACACATTTAACACACAATTCTTTAGATGGGGCAGAGGCATCAGGAATCATGTGTGAACTGCTTCAGCAGCCAGAACTCAAAGCATTAAGCCCTCTATCAAGTGGGATGTGAGTCATCACAGTCAAAAGAGATAATCAGGTTAGCAGATTTTATGCTGAATACATTTGATATAATTTTAAAGTTTCTCTTCTAAAACTTTGGTTCCCTAGAGAATGATCATTTAAGTGGTTAAGAGATATGATTAAAAACATGAAATAGTTGACATATGCTGAAACTCAAACTTTAATATTCAAGGAAAGAAAGAAAGAAAGGCATTTCTTAAAGCATACCCAAAACTACTGTGTTAAGATCTTTGGTTCATTATTTTAGCTTATTTCTTTCAGTGGTGCTGTCTCCCACCTGCTCCACAATAACTGAATGCTACAAGGCATTAAAAGGTTAAATAGAAAAAGCCAGGTACCAAGCACAGGTACCTTAATAATTTACCAGTTTGTCTCCCACATAAGAAGCCAACACATTCAACAATCCCTGTTTCAGATTATTCATTTTAAATGCAAAACATTCCAAATGGATAAAACACTCTCGAGGCTGAGTTTACTCATCTCAGAAACTCACAATATGAGGATCCAAGTTTGCTCCTAAAATAATGAAAGAGAAAAATTAAATTACAATTTTACAGATACCCTGATAAAAGCCATGTCTGTTGTAAGTTAAGGTACCAAAACCTCATTAGAAAGACTTCCAGCTTCTTTATATGCCTGTAATCCACTCAAATCAGGAACCTCAGATCAAATTCCCCAATTAAATAATTGCTTTATACATTTTCCTTACTTTAATACAGCTAAAGAAAAACACAAGCTTGTTCAGACAACTATTCACTTGTGCTTTTCCACTCAAGAGAGAACACTTTGTGCTTATCTTCCTTTATTTTGAGGGAATGGCTTTTGCTAGGTGCTGCTGCACTTGATTGTTTCTGCTGATGTAACTAGGACTTTCCATCACCTCCTGGGACCTGATTCTCCCACTCTTCAGCTAAGAAGGACCTTTTACAGCTCTCATGTTTAGTTTTTAAATACTTCTACTTCAGCAGCACTACAACAAGAGGAATTGCTTTGTGTATTTGTTGTATGCAGCATTAATTAAACGCTTTGCCTTCCAGCAGGCCTCTGATCTTTGCTCCTCTTTGGCTAAGGAGCCATAGCTGGCAGCTGTCACCTCTGCTGGATTTGGGTGTTATGTAATTGCCACAAACCTGTATTTCAGAGAGCCTGGTGGCAAAGCTGAGACCCTGTTGCTGTGCAGCGTCACCCAAACACCTCCACAAGCTGTGCCTCCCAAATGCTGGCTGCCTTCTTTCTCTGTGTGTTACTTAGCTCTTGGGGGTTTGCCTCTTAAAGTTTCATTCAGTTTGTTTTCCATTCTTATTGACTGTTTAAAGACTTGATTTCCAGGTAGGTTTCTTATTGTTCCCATGGTATTTTGCCAAGAATAATTTTATGGGTTGCTGTCCATTTTGTCTAGAATTTACATTGTTTCCTTGCATGTTAATTAGTCTGACAAAAAGTGAAGAGGGATCTCTGGGCCTGTTGAAGGATGTAGCCCTCTCCTTTAACAGTGCAGAAATAGGAACAGGAATAGAGCCTGTTAACAAACCTTTGCCTTGTTCTCTTTTTGATTTAAGCAATATAGCAAAATTCTTAGATGAAGGTGAGTTTGGAATCTATTTTATAAATTTACTTTTAGAATAAAGTAAGAATAAAGCCATCTTCTATGCCTGTCATAGATTGAAGAGAGAATAATAGACCAAGCTGCACAATGTATTTCCTTGGGGATATCCTGTCAGAGTGTCTTCAGCATTTTCAACATCACTGGAGTTTGCAATGGATGGTTAAAACTGCTGTTAAACAACTGGTAAATCAGAATAACACTATGGTATCAGCAGGGACAAAATCAAGCAATGTGCCTTATTTGGGGTTTATGCAGGTCAGTGAGAAGAAAACAAGAAATCCTTCTACGTAAGTGATGTGAGCTTTTCTAAGATGCCTTTCAGGAGGTTATAACTGAAGAGATAAAAACAAGTCATTAAAATGCTGAAAGAAGGAAGAAAAAAATCACCTGCAGCAGATAGAAGTACTTAGATTTGTTGTTTTATTCCCTCTAAGCTGTTGTTCAAATACATTTGGAGTTACTATTTTCAGTATTCTGATCTTTAATTCTGTGTTACTGTCATGAAAACAATCTTACATAAAGATAGAAGCCTAAGCAATAGGAATGAGTAAGCACACACCTTCAAGGATAGGCTTTTCATTACATTGAGGTGGCTAAATAAATTCAATATCTGCTCCTTCACTGCCTGTCTTACAGATGGCTTTGGCGAGAGAAAAGGTGGATTATAAATAATTGAGCAGCGAACTTTCCTTGTATAAATTTTTCTTCTTTTAAAACATACAGTGGAGCCTCCACGGTTATTTTTGTACCTATATATATTTTTACTTCTATCCCTTCAAGTACCAAATGAGTCTCTTAAGTCTTTCTATGCTATGCATTTTCTTCCTGTTCTGATGGACATATTGAAGCTTTTTACATGAGCAGATAACACTTTTCCTGAGCTGTGGTGAAATCAAACTTCACATTTATAAAGCAGCAGAGGAAAAAGGGGTAGTAGCTAAATATCAAATTATTAATACAATGTTGTCCCAAAAAATACAATTCAATACTGAGGTAAACTTACCTCATTGAAAGGGTTTTCTTAGTTTGTTTTTCTCAAACAATTTATAATATCCCAGGTAAGGCAAAAATAGAAATGTAGTTTTCCAGGTATATTGGTTACATTCCTGAAACCTCCATCTACAGAAATTTAATACCTCTTAAATATAAACTTATTTCCCCATGAAAAAAAGCACCTTCTATTCTGTAAAAGTCTTTAAAGCTTTTTTTTATTTTTTTAAAGAAAATTAAATTTATACCTTCCACAATGTGTCATTTCTATCTCCCACCCTCTAGAAAATAGATTTGGGATGTTCTGGTTAAACATGCTGTCTAATTTCCACAGATTTTGACTGAGTGCTAAAGGATTCAAAAGTTTTAATTTTTTCCAATTTTCATTTGAGTAGGCAAGTGGTTGGGTAGAAAAAAAGAAAAAAAAAAAAACAACTTTTATAATTTCTAGTGGGTGAGAGGACGCATCAGGAACTCCTTCCCTCGTATACATCAAAGAAGCAGTATTTGGGATTTTTCAGCTACAGGGAAATCTTTAACTTGCACTACATTGGATACTGAGAGTCCAACCCCAGGAACTCCTCTTGAAACTGAGTTTTAGTTATTATGGGTTTTTATAGACCACTTGTGTAAAATGTTCCCCCCTGCCCAACGTAAGACCTCAGGGACAGACAGCCTCGGGTGTAGCCAGTGGCAGAGAAATTTCCATTTAAGCAGCTGCTGAGGTTGAGCTGGAGATGGGATCTTGTGTGGAGGCTGGGAGGTGAGGGCAGGGGGAGGTTTCTCATTAGAGTCCAAAAACGTTGCAAAAAGATTAATATTTCTCAAAACTGAACAAAAAACTTTAAAAAATTTCTCCCATCTTTTGTTCCAGTTTCAGAAATCTGTGCTTAAAACAAAGCAGACACTTTATCAAGCTGAAATTTCATTGAGCAGAAATTCAGGATGTTGGGAAGTTCTCTGTTGACTTGGAGCTTTTATATTTCATCAGCTGATAGAACAGAACACTGAAGAACTTGCTGAGTTAACAGTGGACACTTTGTAAATGATAGCTTCTTGGATCTGAGAAATATAATAGTGGCTATACTTTGTTTAAACTAATCTCCTAAATCTATGGCACTCTGCGCTTTGCAAGGAATTTGCTGCCCTCTGTTGATCACTTGTGTGAAATGTGACACACGAAACAACTATTTCAGCCTTCAAAAACTTTGCTAGGGACGTGTGGAGGTGTTTGGAAACTTATTTCTTAAGCTCTGAACCTTTATAATGCAACCCTTAAAATTATTTAAGGTTTTTTTTAATTTCAGAAACACCAGCTAAAGATGATACAGCTACTGTTATTGTGAAAAAAAACTGGTGATGTGCCTAATTTTGATGTGTTACCATCTCTTTGTAGAAAACAATAAAATAAGTGAATGGACTTGGAATGATGTGTAATTCCACTCGTTATGTGTGTAGTATTTCAGATAAAAAAAACGCTGCTCATACAGGGTTTTGTGCAATATGGATGGTAAATTGCATTGTTTTGAGCTCATACTGCTTTTTTGTCATATTGAAAAGCCTGAGTGAATGCACTCACCACTGCACTCTGCTTTTCATGAGTTGGCAAGCAAAATCAAAAAAGCATAGAGCTTTTTAACAAAGAATTAAGTATGTAATACACTGCCTCTGGGAGCCAGAAAACCTCCTGCTAAAATCTCAGAAAGCACAAACAAGAAACCCACGGCAACTTCATAGCTGTCACGGCAGAGACTTGCTTTCCTCACCCTTTTTGTGAGTGTCACCAATTTGTCTTGAAAGATAAACAGGACTAGTTGTTTACAATATTGAATTGCAAACAACTGCTTGGCAAAATTGTCTTCTAGTTAAAGCTTCTGTCAAAGCAAGAATATATCCTGGCATGGTAAAGAGCTGAACAATTAGCAAGGACTGCATTTAACAGATGGGTTTTGTATTTATGTAGCTCCTGCTGGGAAACACAGAGGCATTGCTGAGACTGCAGCATGTGTGAGTTACTGAAAAAGAGTAGTGGTTAAAGAACTGTCTTTTTGTTTAATGTAACAAATCCTGAAATTCAGGAAGAGCTTCCTTAAACACCCACCCACTGTTGTTCATATCTTAAGCCAAAGGTTTTGCAGCCATTTCACTGTTAACCTGCTCAAACCTTTAATCTTGCAGGGACTGTGGCTTTTTTTGGGCTGCATCTCTGGCAAAGGGGTTGCGTAGGGGTACAGCAGCATGTTCTGCACTCTCGTGAAGATTCCCAAGTTTTCCTTTGGCACAAGTCAGTTCTTAAGCAGAATCTGAGCAGGTCTGAATGATGAAACCTGACATTAGTTTCAATGCCCAGGTGAAAAAGTACTTTTTAGGAAATGACTCTGTGCTTATCTTTGCTCCTCCCTTAAAAGAAGATTCCAGGGGTGATAGCAATTGCCCATTTGACAGCAACAGCATGGGATCAGACATTCAGTCTTTAGGTGCTTACCTGCACCTTATCTTCTGGGAGACAGAGTTCTGATGCAAAGGTTGGAAACCCATGTAAATATTATTGTAGCTTTCAACACTCAACAACCCCTTCTCAAATACTTTATAGAATGGTTTGGCAGATCATGGTTGAGTAGAAAATAGATAGCAGCAAAGTTTGTGCTTTTGCTATCAACAAAGTTGTTTATTCTCTTTCTCCTTAAGGAAGAGGCAGAGGATCATATATACAGAAACTTATGTAAACCTAAAAATACGGAGTTTACTGGCTTACTGTTCAGTTTACTCCTTGGACACTATGTATAATCCTTAAGCAATCTTTTGGAGTCTAGAATTTTTAAAGCCAATAGAGCTGATCCTTAATTAAATGGAAATGCTCCTGTCTGGGAAGATCAAACTTACCTTTTTAATTGCTCAGGAGAAATTAATTTGATTCCTGTAAAAAAAAAATCATGTCACCAACTTAATTGCTTTCTTCACTGAAAGTCTGTAAGTAGGTGTCAGTGAAATCTTTCCCACTCACACTGCAGAGAGAAAAAGACTAGAAATTACTGGGGTTTAGCATATTTCAAACTGATTTAAAAACACGAGAGAAAAAAACAAAGAAACCTAAAACCAGTGTTAAAAGAAATGTTCTGTCTGCTTATGAAGGCCATATGTGTTTTCAGTAAGAAAACCCTGTGATTTGTCTGAGGTTAAGTTCATGTACCTGGCTCCAGCATTGATCAGTGCTCCTTAAAGAAGCAATAATCCAGAGGGCTTCCACCAAATGCAAAGCATCTCTGTGCAGAGCTCCCTCAGCTCTTCATCCTCTGCACTGCCCAAGCACCTCTGTGCAGTGCCACCAAAGGGCATCCCGTGGGTGTCTGGGTGACACCGTGCTGGACTTGAAGGCTCTTTGCTGGGATGCAGAAAATGATTCCTCTGGTCTGTGGTCTCTGCTTCCTAGAAGCAGGCCCACGTGTGGGTGCCACTGGCCCTGTGCTGCTCTGGGTGTGGCACTGGAGGGTCCCTATCAGACACCTCATCAGAGCTGTCAAACATCTTTACTCTGTTCACAGAACCCTAGAATGGTTTAGGTTGGAAGGAATGGTGGAGATCATTTAGTTCAACTTCCCCTGCCATGGGCAGGGACACTTTCCACCAGACCAGGTTGCTCCAAGGCCCTCCAACCTCTCCTTGACACTTTCAGGGATGGGATATCCACACTGCTCTGGACAACCTGTACCAGTGCCTCCTTCCCCTCACAACAAAGAATATCTTAACATTTAATTTAAACCTCCCCTCTTTCAATTTACAGCCATTCCCCATCTCTTGCCACTCCATGGTCTTGTTAAAAGTCCCTCCCCAGCTCTCTGTAGGCCCTTTAGATACTGAAAGGCTGCTGTAAGCTCTCCCCAGAGTCTTTTCTTCTCTTGGCTGAGCAACCTCAACTCTCTTGGCCTGTCTTCATAAGAGAGGTGCTCCAGGCCCTCTGAACATCCTTGTGTCCCTCCTCTGGATACTCTCCAACAGGCCCATGTCCTTTTAATGCTGTAGTCTCCAGAGCTGAACACAGTGCACTTGTATTTGTCCTGGATTGGAGCTTATTATTTCACTTTTCCTTGGAATAGCCAGAATTTTTCTGTTACCTTCTCAATTTAAGAGTGGTTTATCCTTCCTTGGTCCCTTACAAAGATGTTTATGGCGGTATAGAGAGAAGTAATTCTGGCTTTCAGATTCTGGGTTTTTATTTTTCATGTGGATAATAGCTTCTTCATCATGCTAAACTAAATGTGTTCGGAGCCATCTGCTGTTCTACAAGTGTCATCCAGTTGAATACAGAAAAACTCACCCCTTACCACTTTTCTTCACCTTCTGTCAAAGTTTTACTCCAGACAGCAACTAAGCATCACAGAGCCACTTTCTCATTCTACACCCCCAGTGGGATGGTGGTGAAGAATCAGAAAAAGGTATCTCGTGGGCTGAGATGCAGTTTAATAACTGAAATTAAGTAAAAAATGATAATTATAATAATAGTATTATTTTTATACTGAATCAAAACCACAGCACTCTGCCTGCTACTAGGAAGAAAATTAACTCTATCTCAGCTGAAAGCAGAGCACCTTCTCAATCACCTCTTGCTACTTCTGTTGTTAGCTGCACACTGGATTGTAATTTCTGTTGTGTTGTAAGGTTGAATAATTTAATGATAGGGCTCAATGACATCAAAGGTCTTTTCCAACTTGAACAATTCTATGATTCTATGATTCCCTTTGATCAAAGTCTCACTATTTCTATGTTAAACCAGTCCTCAACCCTTCAATTAGTCACAAAGATTTTAAACAATTTTAAATATAAGCAATGCAAAGGATGAATTTTTTTGTCAGCTTCTTATGCTTATGTATATATATGTGGATTACAGTGTTCCATATATTCAACAGTAACATTTCAAAGGATTCTCTTAGCTTAAACCATGTTCTATTTATACAGAGTAGACTGGACTTGCCCCATCACGTTGCTGCAGCTGCTGCAGAAGACTCCCAGCACTTTTTGCAATTCTAATGGGCGACTGTCTGCCTGATGGATTAAGGTCCTTATAGTCTCCATCCATAAGTTAATTGAGCTGAGTCAGTCTGGGCTCTGAAGCCCTTCCTGAAAATGAACTCTTATTAAGGCTAAATACTCAGTAAAGTGTAAATATAGTACAAATAACCACAAAGTGCACTAGCTAAACTCTGGAGATGGAGCTCAGGCTAGGAATACAGACAGAAATAAATATCTATCTCCTTGTCATCCAGGCTGACATGTGTAGGGACGTGTAAGATGAGAATTTTCTCTGTGCAATATACTAGACATATTGCTGTTATTTTTTATGCAATTTCGAGATTTGGCTACCACACTAAGAGCTTTGGGTATGGCTTCCTAAATGTTCCTTACCTCCCACCATTCGAGTTTTAATGTATTCTGTATAAGCAGTTATTTGGAAAAATTGTTTAATAATTCAATTTGCTTTGCTTTAATGGCAGAACAACAAGACACGGATAGAAAGACAGTAGATGTGATATCTTCTGACTATAGTGAACTTCAGTGGGAGGACTTCATGATGTTTGGAGGACTTCATGATGTTTTTTTCTAAAAAAAGCAAAGGAAACTTTTGCCTTGATAGAACTTCCATGGGTGGGTATGAAACTTGTCAGGAAAATTACCTGAGTAGTTCTCAGAAACTTAGTGTCAAAATGTGAGAGGTACATACAGCCTGTCTCCTGTTTGGTTCAGCGAGCCTGTCTGTTACAGATGGCACAAAATTTGCAGTCCTTGAGAACGTTGGTGGCCAGGGTTAGAACTCAGTGTGACCCCAGCAAAGCAGACAGACATGGGGATTGGTTGGTAACACTGGCTGGAGAAGAATGTGTGGGATGATGATGCCACATGGGGCAAAGCTGATTTAATTACATCCTGCTGTAACAACACTTCAAGGAGTATAAACAATCTAGCTTGAAATATAAAGAATGTTCTCTGCTCCTTGCTGGCATACTCTTTTTGGCCTTCTGTGCTGAACAGGACCTATCTGAAAACAGACTTGGTGAGAACAGTAAGAATTCACTCAGAAGCATGAAAAACAGACTCAGAAAAGCTGGAGGAATCCCAGCCACAACCAGGACAGGAGCTGAGATCAGGAACCCTGAAGAAAAGAAAGAACAATGAGAGGAAAACTCATGAGACATGAGAAATATGAGACACATATAGAGACAAATATGGGAAGTCTGTTGAAGGAAAAAAGGTGAATAACCCATACTCTGAGTCTGTGGCTGACTGGGCAAGTAATATTTAGGATTAATCGTATGCAAAACTGAAATCAATCTATAACTCTGTAACTCTAAATTCTTTTTCTCAATAGATTAGTCATCCTCCAGAAGTTGCTTCCAAGTGTAGTGTGCTCCACTTATACTAACAGAGATTGCAGTACCACCACCAGTGTTGACTCCTGTCTAGCTTGCTCTGCAAGACCCCTCTTTAAATACAATGAGGTGCAGTTGTACAGAACTGGACTAGATTACTTCAACTCTAATTTCTCTTCTGCCCAGAGTTCATTTTGTCTGATCAGTTTTCCCTCCTTTTTTACCTCTTGTCTAAAAATAATATAATTTCCTACTCATAAATTTGTTAAAGAAATTTAAAAATATTATCCTTCTAGTTTGATTAGAGAATTGTTTGAAGTTGCTGCCAATAAATGAATTTTTAAGAGCTAGGAACAGGACATGGAGAAATACAAAATGTATAAGCCTAACTAAGAGGAAGCCTTACAGGAGAACTGGAGCCTTACAGGACAACTTGTTCCTAGCCAGAGACCCCAGAGAACTCTACTGCTGCATATTTAACTGCTGTGGAGAGATGCTGATGCTTGTTGTTTAGACCAACAGCACTTTCCAGTCTGAAATTCCCATTTTACTCCTTATCCAGGGGCACATAGTTGCCCCTGGATAACATTTAAGTCATGCTGAACATTTAAGTCATGCTGGGAAGGCTCAGAGCAATTCCATTTCAGCAGTTTGCAACTTGTACATGAGCTAATGATGACAGATGATCTTAGTGTTCCACTCTTTAACACAATTTATTAGGGGTAGTACATGAACCAGTAAAGCTCAAGAATGGTTGTCCTCCTTCAGTCATCAGTTAGGTTAGTGATCATTGCTGGGCTGGGCACATAAAATGATCCTATCAGTCTTCCAGGGTTTAAGATCAAACAGCAGTTCTTGAATCTCTTCAAAGAGTTCTGTTAAATCTATATATTAAGATCATGTTTCCCTTTTTTATTCTGCATATATATGTTCTAGAAGATGGTCTAGAAGAAAATGGTTTTGAATCTCATCTGGTATTCTCAGCTTGGTCTTGAGGAGCACATTCTGGCTATTCAATGGATCTGCTACCTATAATAGCAAAACAAAGCAATCCAAAATAGCTGTTTGAATTCCTATTAGTTTCGGCAAAGTCCAGGTGAAACTAAGGGGTTTTAATTCATGGAAAAATATGATATTATGAAAAGTTTCTTTCATCCCAACTGAAAATTTAAAGTCCACATTATCTAACACATTGTAATTTTTTAAAAATGGAGGTATCTTTCCCCTTTAGTGTTGCAACATTTAGAAATTGTATTATATACAGTTTTTTTAATTATATTGAGGTCAAAATTGAATGAAAATTATTCACTTTCAGTCAAAGCAATATTTCCCAAGAGACCCTAATCCGCAAACTTTGGTTTGTGCCTCCAAGGGGTTACCCACTTTATTTTCCTTTTATCTATGACTCCTGTTGTATGTACTGTGACTGTGGCAAAGATGGGGTAAGAGAGAGGCTCCCTGGAGGGGAATGCCCAATAAAGGCCATTCTGTCCAGGCTCAACATCCTTGGTGCACCTCAGATGGGGCAGATGCAGTGCCATAAGCAGGAGGAGCCCCGGGAAGGCTGGCCCCAGAGATCCCCCTTGGATCCTGGGGTGTGGGTCAGCCTTGCATTGCTGCCAGGGCTCCCCACACGTCCTGGACCCAGGCACTGCTTCTGCTTTAACAGCAGTGACATCCACACGGAGGGGTAAGGAAATTATCTCCAATGAGCCACTCAGAAAGGAGGTAGGAAGAGGTTCAGATGGAGCAGCAAAGATAAATTACATGGGCTCTGCTTCTAACTTTTATTCACAGTAACAGAGCAAGGGGCTTTAGAGCAAGCTGCTGGCCCTGATATGGCCCTCTATCTATGCTTATCACAGCGTCACACTGGTGTCATGCCCAGCACTGTCAGAGGCAGAAGAGGAGCTTGGCACTATCAGTAGAATAACTCTAAGTGAAGCAGACATCTCTCCTACAATTAGCTGCTCTGTTTCCCCTTCCTTTCCTCTTTTTCCTGCCTCCATCTCCTTGGAGCTCCTATAGAAGATTTGGAAATTTCCTCAGTGAGCAATGTTTGGTTTCAGCTGAGAGCTGACAGCCCTCGCTTTGTTCTCCTGTTTTTGTAGGGACTGAGGTGTTCCTTAGAAAAACAAATTTTGATCATTAGGAGTTTGTGCCACTTGGATGTGAACGAGGGGACTGCACTGTCCTAAACCCTCTGTGTATTGTTTCAGCTTCAGAGGTTATGAGTTTATTTGATATTATCGTCCTAAAAATAGAGCACACTGCCTGAGATTTCACACGGGAACTGCAGTTCTGGGAGAGTGGTTGTGGCCAGACTGGGATGAGAAAGAACTGGGAAAGCTTTCCTTAGTCTTAAGAGTTGTCTGCTCGTGTTTGATGGAGACAAATACGTACACATTCGTTCCAACTTTAATTTTAAATTTCTTTTGTAGCTCGGTGAGGGACCTGAGCTCGCCGCTAGATGTCAACAGCGTTCCAGGGAATGGAGCTGGGCTCGGCTCCCTATAAACCCCCGGGACCATCACCGACCGCCTGAAATCCGGGAATGCAAGCTTTTCGGATACTTTTCATCCTCGAGACTTGGATCTGAGAAGCTGGGTGAAACAGCCATGAAATCAGGAAAACACATAAGGGTCCCGTAAGAATTTAATTTTTTTATTTTCATCATCGATTGGCAATTTTTCCTTAAGACAAATGCAAATAAGAGAGTGAAAATAAAGAGCAAGACTTCTTTAATGGATTTGTTATTTTTTTCAGCTGTTAGCTAATGTTAAACACACGAAATATTTTCAGATTGATTCCACAGGGGCTTTTATTTATGTGATAACCATCATCTAGTGCAAGCAGGTACAGACATACATCCATAAGCAGCACATTATCTCTTAACTCACAAACTCTTTAAAATGTGGGTAAATCGTCCATCAACAAAAACAGTTTTGATTTCTCTTTTAAGAGTGGTAGCAGTGTTTTGGAATTGCATTGGCAACAGCTATTTACAGAAAAAGTGAAGACACCTATTTTCATCCCTGTAAGGGCTGGACAATCTATTGCATTTGAGTTTTAATAACTATTAACCTCTTTTTTTATTTTACCTCTATTAAGGCACAGAGTACAATGTGTTTCATGGCTTTCCACAAGAAATACTGAGCCTGATCCCAGGGCTGCTGCTTTCCTAAGCTTTGTTGAAAGTAAGGCTGGTCATCAGCACTGTGCTAAAATTTCTGGAAGCCTGGTTTGATAAGGAAAATTGAATGGTCAGCAGTGTTTGTAAGTGGAAAATTGAAGATGTCAAAGGGTCTTTTTGTCCTCAAACACACACATAGACTGGCCAGGAATCCAGTTTCTGT
>VZUA01047207.1:42570-79586 GCA_013401035.1 Horornis vulcanius
TCTGAATCCCTTTACACGCTTTTCTTCCTTACAAAACTTTGACCTAGAATTACATTTTGTTGCAAAAATAATTATTTTGTTCTTTAGAAAGTTTTCGGGATAATTTTTTGCACATTTTCTTGTCTTACCTGTTGAATGTTTTTCAGTGTGTCACAGCTCCTGACTGCTGCCAATCAGGTGCAAACACAGAGCTCCTAGTAGGGCTGGTAGGGACAATTTTGTAATTATTTTGTAAATTATTCTTATGTTTACAATTATTGTTGTTGTAATCTCTGAAGGATCTCTGGGAGCTACAGCACAACAGCAGGATCTGCCCAGAAGATGTAGTTACTTTGTTGCAGCAATAATTTGCCGTAATTCTCACCCTTTATAACAATATCCAACACATTCTCTTTTCCTTGCCAAAAATATTCCTTTCCCTTTGTGTCAAGAAAGGTTCAGACCAAAGTTCTAAGCATCAGGTCACAGCAGTGTCTAAAAATGGGAAATGTCAGGCAAACTTAATCTCCATATCCATTCCGCCTGGGGTTTCTTCTTCTTAAAGCATCTGCACAGCAGCCGAGGTCAGCTTCCCTTCTGCCTCAGCTAGTCCCACTAACACCTAATCCTGGCCTAACATGCCTGTGATCCTGTCTAGGCTTGACTTTGCTAAATATCAAAAGCCAAACCTGAAAATTGCCAGCCCAATTCTGCATTTTCTCCTCGTGATATGAATAGCGAGCCTGTTTGTGTGCTGGGGTTTTCTTCAGACCATCCCGCTGGCACTGTTGAAAGGCTTGAAGGCAAAGGGCAGCGTATGTGAAGGATGTCAAAATCCAGATTTCCATGAATTCCCTAAGCAAAAGAACAGCGCATATCGAAGCAAATTAATGTCACTTTTCTTCTAAGCAGAGCTCTGAATAGTATTGGTGTTTCCAGGTGAAGTTTGGGTTCTGGCACCCTGCTTGGCCGAGGCAGCTGAGTGATGCTCGCCGTAGGGAGGCCTGCAAAGTGGCTGTTTCTCAGAGACTGAGCTGGAATTTGCTCCATGGGGGCTTGCTGGCCTCTCGGCTACTCAGTACCAGGCATAACAGTCTGAAAAATGCAGGGCAGGATCAGGCCCTGAGCAGTTATTTAATCCTATCTTATAGGTCTCAGCGAGGAAAATCCATATTATCTTGTTGCCTAATACTGTTCATGGGATACAAGAAATCAGCTTAACAAAAAAATCCTTTGTAGGATAACTGCAAAATATTCCTTTTGCTTCTAAGTTTAAAAAAATATATACATCCACTCTGAGGTAAATGGTGGAGAGAAGAAGGAATTTCCACCTGAAATAATTAGAACACTATGATTTTTGGTTGGTTTAGCATATTAGATCCTAATCCGTTAATTAGAAATTTTCATGTCTGAAATTTGAAAGTTTATTTTACTTTTTTTTTTTATTTCAAAGATAAATGCCCATTTTTTATGAAAACAATATGCTTGGAAGTGTGTTATATCCTGCTGCAGGTTCATTACGAGTGTTTTTGTTGTCAGCAACAAAATCACAAGCAGAGCCTTCAGTAAAATCCTGGCTTCAGTGCAGTCTGCAGGTTTTATTGTGGCTCTCACCAGCAACATGTTACACCAGTAGCTGTGTTTTTAAGCAAGCATAATGTTTTGAAACTCATAAAGCGGTTTTTTCCGCAGTGCAAAGTTGTACCATTGATGTTGGGTTTATGCTTCCCTGGATAGTGAGCAAATCTGAGATAAAACCTTTCTGGCAGCCCTAACACCAGATACACTTTACTGAGTCAGTCTGTGCAAAAATATTCCCTCTCAAAATACAAGCAAGGAACTGGGCAGAGTCCTGCAGACGTAAATGTGAGCAGTTAGAAACCAGATCTGAACAAAACCAGCTCTGGCTAAACACATAAATATAGCAGGTTACAGCTGTGGTACCTGCAGCCATCCCACTGTGTCAGCCTCTAGCTTTGGGCAGTCATTTTGATTATTTTTTTGACCGTATGAATGCAAGAGAAGATTTTTTTGAGGAAAAAAACCAAACAAACAAACAAACAAACAAAACCAACTGAAAATAGAGAAGCTGGTCCAGGCAGCAGGAGTCTGAAGCTCTGAATTTGAGCTTGCCTCTTTGCACATCAGTTTCAAAGTTTAGGGTGTCCTAGATAAGGCAGAAAAAGGTAAGCAACAAAATATGACCCCAGAGAGCCACAGTTGGTCTGTGCGAGCTTCTCTTCTGCCTGGCTGAGCCTGAGACAAAATATTTCTCCCCATGTTCCAGCAGGGAAATGGGGTCTTAACAGAATGAGAAGCCAGACTGGCTCTATGATGAGAGTTCATTTATGAAATGTGACTTTGGGGGAGATGATAGAGCTGAACAGCAGGGGATGGACTTCTTTAAGCCTCCCTGGGCTGGGGGGATGTTTGGCTCTACCAGGCATCTCAGACTGACCGCAGCACCTCACCATATGGTGGCATGAGCAGGGTCACAGTGTGTCCCTCCCCATCCTACTGGAGACCATCCCATCAATCTGTGCTTTTCACTCAGAGCTCCTATTGACAGCTGTGGCTGCTTTCCTTGAATCCTTGGGAGATGCCCTCAAAACTGAGGCTCAGGGGCATATGTCTCCTTCTCGTCCAGGCAGTCTAGGATAAATCCACTCAATTCCCCATGAAAACCCACTCCAGGACTGCAGGGTTGCAAGGCAGGATCCAGCACCGGGTCCTGAGCACCCCCCTGAGCTGAAAGCCTGATAAAAATGTCCTGATCCAGTTCATTGAGGTCCATGGCGAAGCGCCCGTCCATCCCGGAGAGAACAAAAGTGTTGGGCTTGGCAAATCATTTCCGTTAATGTAGGAGACAATTACTGATGCCTCTTTGCAAATTGCTCTTCTTTGACGTTTTTATAACTCAGTAATTTCCAGTTGTGTTCCCATGTTTGCCTCTTTTGTGTATAGTTTTCCTATTTTTGAGTGCATGGTTCACAACATTTAAACAAACACTAACAACAAATTACCTGCTCAACTGGGTTCTGTGAAAAGGGGCCCTGAAACTTATTTACAAATTAAGCAGACTCGGGCAAGGAGGGAATAGTCACCGGGAGGGATTTGCGGATGCTCTGCAGATCACGCGTGGTTCTCTCGCCAGAGAAGTCCTGCATTCGGGGAGGGGCGAGGGCCCGGCAGCCTATTCGCCCAAGACCTTCTCTCACAGGAAAAAAAAAAAGAAAAAGAAAGAAAGAAAGAAAGAAAGAAAGAAAGAAAGAAAGAAAGAAAGAAAGCCCACCTGATTTTTTATTTATTTTATTCCTGTTGATAACTCTCCGGTGAAAAAGATCCATCAGAGAAGTAGATCAATACATGAACAACCCCACATCCGGCCGCACTTGTTCTCACTTATTTTTCCGTTTAAATGATTACTCTGTGTTGTATTCATTTGTTTAATTCTCTCCGACTGTAGTAAAATAAAGATTGCATGTTTACTTTTAGAAAAATCACGTCTCATTTTAAATCACATTTAAGACACGATACAAATTTCTCCACAAGTTTCTGAAAGAAGTCTTTTGACACAGAAATGACCACTCTAAATGTAATCTCTCCTCACTGAAAATGCATAATCGTTAAGATGGGAAGTAACTGTGTACTTTGTTTTTTATTGTATTTTTAATCCTCTAAATCTCCGCAGTATTTCGTTGCACGGCAGTTTTTACGTATTTCGCCTCGGGCTGATGTTAAATCTGCATCCCGCATCTTTGGCTAGTTCTGTTCTCCCATTTCGATAGCTTGATTTAGTTACAGTTATAAATAAAATTCAAGGTGCGTTTTACACGTTACTTTAGATAAATAAGCAGCGTATGGGCTATTTTTAAATCTGCCTATCTCTTAAAGTGGCTGTGTATTGCCACACTTTAAAATTCAGCTGCGCATCTGTTTACACGAGTTATTGCCATGCAAATACCCTGGAAATTATTTATGTCTGGGGTGTTCGCAGCTCGGGATTTTCAGCTCTTTTCGTTGGTCTACGTATTTTGTTTTTCTCTGACTTTTCTCTATCAAAAGATAAAGAGGGACCTACCAATATTTACAATCGGATTTTGTTATCTCTTTCCGTCGCTGAATTTCGAGATATCTTTAATGTGGTTCTGAACATCTTTAGCGTTTAAAAGCTCCTGTTGAACAGAAAAGCACATATATTCTTGCCCTGGTAGAAGAAATTTTAAATTGGAGTAGGTCTCAGCTCTTTTTGTTTTCTTGTGGGATTTTCCTATTATCCTTACTTTTTATGCTTAGAAAAATACAAGGTTTAGACTGTGTTTAAGCGCTGTCTGCATTGCAGGTGGAGTGTAGGGATCGGGCCCCGCTCTTCCTTCCTTTCTCCTCTGTTTTTGGGGCGGGGAGCCCCGGGAGAGCCTCGGGCCGCCTCTTCCCACCTGGGAGCGCGGAGCGCTGCGGCGGATCCCGGTGTCCCGAGGCAGCACCGGGACTGCGCCAGAGCTCTGTGCGGGCAGACACCTCCTGTGCGGGACTTTGTAGGCCGGGAAGCCCCCGAGGACCCTTCCTTCAATCTCTGCCAGCCCATCACCTCCCCGAGGTTGCCCCTCTTATTGGAGGTGGGCAGAGCCGGTGCGGGCAGGGCCGGGCAGAGCTCTGGGCCAGGCGCGTTTCTCCACGCGCCCTGGGGAAACTATAGGTAAAAAGAAAGGAAAAGGGAAAAAGGAATCCTTTTTGGAGTCGTCGGAAGAAGCGGCTCCGGGGCAGGACGGGCAGGAAGGCCCCGGGGAGGGCGGCAGGGAGCTTGCGTGACCTAGGGGAGGAAGGCGGAGGGTAGCTGTCCTCGGGCACTCGAGTTGAGCAAGGCTCTTTCATCTTTTCTGTCGCTTTGGCTTAATTTACCTCTGCCCTCCAACGCCCTGTGAGTTTAATCACATCAGATCTCCTTCAAGCCAGAGCCAAAGACTGGAAAGAACGAAAGAATGAACAAGAGGATGAAAGAGTGGAAGGGAGAAAGGAAGGGAGAGAGAGAGAGGAAAGAAAGAAGAGAGAAACAGAAAAAGGAAAGAAGAAAGAAGGAAGGAAAGGAAATTAAAAGCTAAGTAATTGAGAGAAAGAATATAAGCAGAAAGACGAAATAAATAGTCTCTTTATCTTAGGCAAAAAAAAGAGCAGGCAGGTGGTCCCAGGGCTCCTGGTGACATTTGACACAGCAGCAGAGATGCTCTTCTCTGGGAGAAGAAGCGCAACCCGCGGG
The DNA here is from genome assembly GCA_013401035.1 of Horornis vulcanius. Taxonomy (NCBI): domain Eukaryota; kingdom Metazoa; phylum Chordata; class Aves; order Passeriformes; family Scotocercidae; genus Horornis; species Horornis vulcanius. The sequence goes on from VZUA01047207.1 coordinate 47,804, forward strand.
TCGAGCGCTGCCCAGTGCGGGTGGCTGAAGCTCCTCCGTGGGGCCGAGTGGGGCTTAGCCAGATTCTCCTCACATCTGTGTGTGTGTGAAACCATTTGTAGCACCGACGTGCAACACAAACCTGCCTCCGTGAGAGCCCGCTCATCTCTGGACACGTTTGAAATCTAGGTCTGATTGGGGTGTTGGTTTGGTTTGGGGCGAGTTTGTTGGTGGAGTTGGGGGATTTTTTGGGGGGGAGGAGATGTAGTTCTCGGCATGGCCCCTTGAAACGAACATTGGGAAGGTTTGCTTTGTTGGTTTAGTACCAACAACGTCATGCTGGTTGGCAATCTTCTATTCGCATTAGCTCTGCTGTTTGGATGTGAAAGGAGAAGCAGGACGGTTCACACCGCTTCCTGGAAGCCATGGTTAATGGGCACGGATCGATTAGTTGTCAGGTCTGCTCCTTCCCCAGGTCACGGCAGGAACCGGGATTCCCGGCAGCTCCGCAGCATCCCTCGCTCCTGCATCGTCCCCAGAGCTGCGGGCGAGCCCTGGAGCCGCAGCCTCGGCGGTCGTGGCGAGCTGGGGAGCAGTCAGGAGCCCCACCCGAGCCCTGGAAGAGCATTCCAGTTTGTTTGCCTGTTTATGGCCCTGTGTCTGCCCGCTGCCCTCGGCCCTCCCTCCCCGGGCACGGCGCAGGGCGCGGGGAGCGCGGAGCGGGAGGGGAGGGGAACGGAAGGGGCTCCTGTGCCCGCAGCGCCTGGGCTGCTCCGGCCACGGCAGGTCCTGCAGCCCCGCCGAGCCACCAACACCAGCCGGGGTCACCTGCGGGAATCCCTGGATGAACTCGGGGGTGCGGGACGCTCCCTCCCTCCAGAGGAACAGAGGGCTTGGATCAACTGGCTGACAGACTTCTGTCACATTTGAAGCTTTTTTAATGAGCAAATGTGTTCCTTCCAACCCCCCTTTCTGCCCCATCTACTCTGTTCAGCCTCAAGCGGGCGGCTCGGAGGGAGGGATGGGGCAGAGGGGCGGCTTCTCTGGCTGCCGTGGGGGGGAAGGGGAGCTGCTACTCAGCCCTGCCCTTGCAGCACCCCGGCGCTTCCACTTTGCACCCTGGCTAACGCAGCGTTCCCGGCTGTTTTCCAGGGATGGAACCGTGTCGTTCCCTTCTTTCTCTCGGTCACTGAAAAAGGGCCATCCCTTCGGTCAGGGCCGTGCGTGCTCACCGAGAGTGCCCAGGGAAGCGGCCAGCAGACATTCAGGCCGACCTGTGTCCCCTTCCCAGGGATCAGGACGAGGAATCACTCTCTGGCCTTCACGGTCAGTGGCAGTCCGGACAGGCCTGCGGGAGTCACCCCTAGCAAGCCCTGAGCCTCCCGGAGGCCGGCACGGAGTCTGACTGCTGTTTGTATGTAGGTAAAACAGGACTCTTTTTCGGGTCAGCCCGACCCCGGGCGTGCCACCAACCCACATCTCCCAGATGTGCCATCCTGGGAGGGACAGCCCGGTCGCCCCAGCCCCGTCGGTGGCAGCAAATTCCCCGCAGCGTTTGGGGAATGCGGCTCGGATGTTCAAAGAAGATAAAAAGTAAAACCAAGTCAATGCCAACACACACACACACACACACACACACATCCTAGTGAAGGCGGTGGATAGGAGCTAAAGGCAAAGAGGCACCCAGGTCAGAAAGACAGTTGTCGTTTGTTTTTTTGATTACTTCACTTTCCAAATAACATTCAGGTGTACTGTTAGCAGCGGTGGTAAGTCCCACGTCATAATCTTCCTGCAATTTTTCTACCGGTTGGTAAAATTCAAACGCTCGTTCTTCTTCTTCTTAAAAAGAAAAAAAAAAATCATCCCCAAATGCGCGGAATTAAGGTTCTACCATAACGATCGGGCAGCATCCCGACACCAAGAGGCTTGGCCACAGGGATTGTTAATTTTTCGTAAGGACACCTTTCCTCTTTTAGGGAACGCGGGCTAATTATTTAAATTTGTACAGTCACATGTAGCTTTAAATAGGCATCAACATTAACAATCGCGAACCCCGCGTTAATAGCTCTTAAATACCTCGCTAATAGCCCCCACGTGGAAAGAAATCCCCAAGTGTTATAAATTCACTTTAACGACCAGAAAACCTCCTGGGAAGCGGCGAAATACGAAAACTCCCTTCTTCGAGTTCCCTGTCTTTGATTTATTTTTAACTACAGGCTCATGGGAACGCGGCGCTGGAAAATCACGGGAAAATCACGTCCAGATGTACCTAAAGAGGCGCTTTCTCTGCTGAAACCTCTTTCCTAAAGGAAGTAAAAAAAAAAAAAAAAAATCTTTGAAATAATTTGAATTTTGGCTTTAGCATGGATCTAATTGTAAAAATAAGGGGCAAAGCGGCGGCTGCATTCTGTGCAGAAGCGCGCAGCGAGGAGGGAGCAGCTCTGAAAATAGAGCGCACAGGAGCTGGGCTTCTCCGGGGCAGGCTGTACGGGTGGAGAGGAGGCAGCGCAGAGCCCGGGGCTGTCGGTCTCTTTCCCATGCATTGGGAAGACAGCCGGGTTTGCTCGGTGCAGGGCGGGCTGCGCTCCGGGCTGCTTCTCTGCCGGGCTGCGAGCAGGCGGTGCCGCTGCCTCCGCTCCTGCTCTTTCGGCGAAGCATCAAAGATTTGGCTGTAAGAGTGGGTTTGCAGGAGGAGGGAAGATAAGCGGCCCTGAGAAATGAAGGGGCTTTTTCCAGGTAAGAAATCTTTTGCGCAAGCCTCAGCAGGGACATTTTTGTGCCTTGAAATGTTCGAACGAAAAGCATCAATTTTAGATAACTTTCATAAAGTTTATTAGCTTTCTGGTTCCGTAATTTTATTTTTTTTTTTCTTTTGAGAATTGTATTGGAAATGGGATCGGGAAAGGGAAACAAACATGGCTGTGCTTTGCTGCTTGCTCTCATTTCATCTATTCCGTCTAATATTCCATGTAATAACACCAAATAATGATAGGATCGTTCATCCCCTTTCAATTGTACAATGACGAATTATTCTGGTACAGTAATTTAGGGCTGAATGTACCTGTATAGATTTATTTTAAGATTTTGTTTCCCGATGAGAGATTAACAAATCGCCTGAGCAGCCGCCTGTATGGAGAGTACAAAGCTGTCTGTCCTCGCCTTAGTATCGGGTATTATAATTCAAATCCACTCCTTTTCACCTCGTATTATTGGAAAAGGTTGTAGGGAGCTGGCCTTTGTTGCAGGAAATCCCATTTAAAAATTGCTTTATAGGCCATTTACTGCAATCCTCGACATTGATCTCATTACAGCTCCCTCTCACTGCTGTTTATAAATCCTGGTATTTACCAGCCCTTGGCAGCCATGCCTGGTGGCATTGCTTGCTAGGGGCTGTCACTGGGAGGAGGATAAGAAATGGAGGTTAGGTGCCACTTTCTGGATGATTTTGTCGGGAGGAAGCATTATTATCTATTGGAACAGTCGGCCGGAGGTAAATCTTGTACTGACTCATCCAGTGTAATCTCTTAAACCTCCGGGCTGTCCGTTTGCAGAGGACGTGGATTTCTGTGCTGGAGCCTTCTCACGCAATGGCCTAATTCAGCCAGGAGGGGAGGAACACCCCTCCAGGTGGTGGGTTAATTGTTGGATTCAATAGTCTGGAGAAAAATGAAAAGGTAAATTAATGGAATTAATCTCAGTTCTGAGCTGGTAACAGAAGCCTTGAAGGGATGCTCCTCCAGAATACATCCCTGGGCAGGACTGTGTGGTTCAAAGTGTGGCTACGTCACTGAGAAGTTGCAGCATCTTCTGGGTACCAGCAACTGTACAGATAAAGGGAGGAGTTGGGCCTTAAATCTTGACTTTGTCTTGAAATGGGAAGCTGCAAAACACATGTTGGGTGGAAATGAAACAAAATACAGTGATGAGTATAATTTTTCTTTCTGTACTACCAGGTAAAGCCACAAATCAAAAACAGGCTGAAAGTTCCTCTAAGACTGTTTTCTAATATTTTCTTTAATGGCAGCTGGATCTAGAACAGAGGAAATATGTTGCTATATTTGAATTCTGAAACAGACAACCTGAAGATTTTAATCCCATTTCTGGATCATAATAACAATAGGATTGTCCCAATGACTATGTTTAAAAACTTTTTCTTTTAAATTCATGTAAGAACAGAACGGGTATTTAGAATAATGTAATTTTTTTTTTCTCCTTAGGGAATATCTGTACCTGATTCCTAAGTCTTCAGTGGGATCCGACTGTTGCAGTACTACCAAGCTGGTTTGAGGTTAGCTCTCCTCAGAAGAAGCACAGTCTCAAGTTCCCCAGCCAGCACCCTGGAGAGAAAGAAAAAAAAACAAAACAAAAACAAACAAAAAATCCCCACCCCAGACTTGTGGGAAGATCAACAAAACGGGTAGGCAGATGCTTCCATCTTCTATTTACAAGATTTCAGGAGAATGCCAGGCCTGACAATCCATACCATATAGAATATCTCTAGGAGCTCCTTTATCATGGTGTGTCTTGTCTGACACAGCTGATGTAGTTCACTGGGTCATCAACAGTTAAAATGCTCTTCAGTTCTGAAAGACCAATGCTCTTGTTTGAATTGAAGCACAGGTGAGGGCTTTTGCACCCCTTGCTAACTAGGGGGTAGTTTAGGGTGAGGAATTCTCGTTAACACTTTTACATTTTCAGAGTCTAATTAAAGGCAGAAAATGAGACAAGCTCTCCTGAGTGTGAAATCTGTCATTGTGTTCTAGAGATTTTCCCTCCATTTTCGGTTTGTCTGTTTTGTTGCATTTCTCCTCCTCACCCTTGTTTATTACACTGATTTCTAGGTTGTGCTAGTGAAGCTCCCTATCACTTTGATTGTTCCTGTATTATTATGAGTTTCCCTGGAGGCTGTCTGATGCACCCTCCTGCTCAAAATGGTCAGAACAAGTTGCTGGATAGTTAAATGGATTATTCTGTATTTCAGTTTTTGCCCACTGCGTCCTTTCAGTGGACACCACTGAGTGCAGCTCCATCTTTTTTTATTCCCTTTCCTCACAGGAGTGTCATTTACTCACATTGATAAGATTTCCTGGAGCCTTCTCCATGCTGAACAGTTCCAGTCCCCCAGCTTCTCAGAGAGCCATCAAAATCCAGCCACCAACCCAGCACTGCCCCTGTAACCCCTAAACCACTAAACCCCAACACCCACTGCCAGAACCAGACATCTCTAACACACCTCCAGGCTTAATGACAGCTATTTCAATCCCTTAATTGACTTTGTGGCCCTTTACCAGATTCACACCAGTGAGGCCATGTCTCATCCTGGAGAGCCCAGAACTGGACCCAATGCTCCAAATGTGTCCTGCCATTGTTGAGCCGAAGGGAATGATCACCTCCCCTGACCTGCTGGCAAATTCAATTTTAGGATTGCACTCCTGCATGGTCAGAGTCTCTAAATTCCTCCTAGGTCATCTGTCCTGGCTTATTTTTAATTTTTTCATGAGCTCCTTGTTGATCCATGCATGTCTGCTGTAGCTTTCGTTTCATCTTCCACACATTGAGTTGGACTGTTCTTAAGGCTGAAAGAGACTGAAAATCAGTCACCTCTCCTGGAACTGTTAATTTTATTTATTTTTCTCCTCTCTCTAGGAGAATATCCCAAGGGATTCTGCCAAGTAGGTACCTGAAAGAGCCAGAGTCTGTTGGGTTGTGATCCTGCCAGTTGTTCTTTTCCTTCCCATGAGGATCTTCAACTTCAGAATTTCATGGTCACTGCAACCAATTCTGCTTCAGCCCTCTCATCCCTGAGCAGTCTGCCCTCATTTGGTAGGAGGAGATGCAGAAAGGTGTCTCCTCCCACCTGTCCCTTCACCAAGAGGGTGTCATGAAGTTATCCTTAATGCATCTTGAAAGCAGCCAGGACCCCTTGTACTCTGTTGTGTTGCCATTTTGGCAGTTACTGTCATAGTTAAAACCTACTATGAGCACTTTAATAATAAATTATTAAATAAAACAATTGTAACAATTAATTATTTAAAAAAACTAAAGAGCAAAAATGTGGTCCCTTATTCAAACTGATATTTTAAGTTTCAACTTGCTTACCTAAGTGTAGTTAATGAACTACTGAATGGACATCACCATGTTTTTTGTGGTGAAAAATAGACCCAATTCAAATGAAAGCTGTAGCTCCTACAAAATACTGTGTCCTAGAGAGACATGATACAGAATTGTTATATTACAGAGGATTTTCCAGTTAGGGACCTGGATTAAGACTGGAGAATCTGTGATAAATTCACCCTGCCTGGCAGGTGAACCCTAATCCAGCTTCTTCCTTATTCCCCCTCAGTAGGATGGGGATGAGAATTGAAAGGACAAAAATTGAGGAAAGCTTTGGGTTGAGATAAAGGCAGTTCAATAAGTAAATAAAAAATTTTAAAAGTGAGAGCTTATATTTGCATAACTAGCAGCAGACCAATACTGTGATGCTCATCAAGTAACAGCTTCTTCGGAAAAAACACCCTGCAGTTTTATTGCCAGGTCTGGAATATCTCTTTGTGGGTCAGCTATCCGTCTGGGTCCTCTCCCAAACCCCTGCTCACCTCCTGCCTGCCTTTTGCAGGAGCAGAGTGAGAAGCAGAGGAAGCCTTTATGCTGTGAATCTGATGAATGCTGTGCATTGGTCAGCAATAGGTGAAGCACTGGTGTGATATGCACAAAACAGAATCACATGGACTGCTGTGAAGAAAATTATCTCCCTCTCAGCCAGACCCCAGTACAAGACTTTACACTGTTTTTTTGGGATAAAAAAAATTGAAAAGCTGGCTTGATCATCATAGCTGTTGTAAGTTTGAGGGGGGTTTTTTGTGAAGGATATGATGACCTTTCTGAATGGTTTCTTCATGAAAAATTCAATGACAGGTGAGAGTAATAATATCTGATAGAAAGAATATTAAGGCTTGACTTCAGTAGCACCTTCTGGCTTGTTGGGTACTTGGGAAGTAGGGCTCAAGGTGAGCAGGAGAAATCATCCTCCTCCTGGCACAGGAGGGCATCTGGGTGGCATGGGATGTCAGTGTTGGGGATCACATGGGAAGAGTCCAAGAGTTTGGTAAGATCTGACCTACTAATTTAAACACTTCCTTCTAGACACAGTGAGTAAGAGATTCAGGTAAGGCTGGCTTTTGTCCCTTACTTAAAGGCTTTCTTTGGCTTAATTAGTTGTCTCTAATATTGAATGCCTTGTGCTTCTAGAGAGCATCCCTCTCCCTCTGAGCTGCTGCTTTGCTTGGCTTTCTGTTCTCTGGTAAACTCAGGAAAAATCCTCAGTTTCATACAGTCCTTCACAGTATCTTTATGCACAAAAAGAGTCTCACTGGAATCACACACAAAATATTTTAGGAAGAGACTGGCAGTGAATTCATAGCTAGTGGCTAAATAGCCTCCACACCATTTAAAAACTCAGTGACAATTATTTTATTTCTGTGCTGTTAGAGTTGTTTTACATCCTCTATTATCTTAGGTCACCTCTCACCATTCAGAAACTGAATACTGTTGAATTTCTGAGTCACAAGCTCAGTGCCATTACCAGTGCTTCGTCACATTATTGACATGATGGTGAAGGAGATCTGATACCCTTGTGTTTAAATTGCGTGACAAATTATGTGAGTTTGAGCCTTTGTTTTGGAGTATTTTACATGAGAAGGACTTTTTCTGGGAATTGCTTTTATCCAAAAGTTAAAAGAATTCTCAGACTGTAGATGAAGGTACTCAATCATTGAAAAGTGGTGGTTTTTTCTTTGAAAAACAGCTCCTGTTTGTGCAAATCAGGGTATGAATACAAAGATTTGGGGAATATTCTTGTTGTTTGTTCAAGTTTTCTTGAAGGGAAATATCATCTATTGACATCTTATGTTGAAGAAATTAAAATGTGTTGCAAACGGCTTTTATATTTAATGGGAATATCTTATTAGAGTCTTGTTCAGCAAGCAGAACTAACACAATAGCTTTCATTGAAAGATACTTTGATGGGTTTTTTATTTGGTATTTTTCAAAACACACAGAATAAAAAGACAGTTTATTGCCTTAATTCCAAACTTAAACAATTCCAAAATTCTCAGCAGAACTGAATTCTCTGTACCCTTTCCACCTGCTGACTGGATGGGTGGGTGTTTCAGCAGTCCTGTGTGTGCTCTGGTCCTGTGTGTGATGCCACAGGAGCCGCTTCAGCTTATCAATAAAGTCATTAATGCAAAACAGCAATATTGATTTTAGAAGCAATATTACAGAAACTTCACAGAAGTCCACAATCCATAAGACCACAGCTCAGCTGCCTGCAGTAGCTGCTGTCTCACCTGAATGTTTGCCTCAAACGTGGCCAGCCCCTGCAGGCACTCAGACACCTAACGACTGACCTGGTGGCCCTGTGGTTTGCAGAGAGAGGTCTGAAGGCTTTCCTTGGCATGTTGACAGAGATGTTTAATTTCTGGTATTGTGAGCAGACTTTAGGAAGAGGGAAAACACAGTAATTCTTATACCAAAGTGAAAATTAGGGTTTGTAGCTTCCAGAGAGTGTCTGCCACCCCTGGGCTCCAGTCTGGCTTACCCAAGCAGGGGTCTGGTTTTGTCCTGGGCTGGCACTCAAGCATGTGTGTGGCTGTGGCTCCAAGAAGGTGGCTGCTGCAGGGGCACAGCTCATGACTGCAGCTGCTGATCACCTGGGAGAGGCACACCATGAACAACATGAGACAAAGATCCTGATGGTTGAGGGTCTTCTGCCTCTTCCAAGGGGTGCTGTGGACATCCTCCTAAGGCTGGCTGGATCTCCCTCATGCATGGTGAGAGACACTTAAGGCTTTTATTTCCCAAAGACTGTGTGCTGCTTGCAGCTTGAATTCCAGAGAGCTTTGCTCAGTTCAGCAGGATTCACACCTTTGGTTTGATTTATTTCGAGCCCCTCCAGATACTGAAAATTTTACCATGGGGGTGGAGTTTCTTCATCCCTGCATGCAGCAGGGATGTCTCCTCACGGGGCATCCATCCTCATGGACACACAGCAGAGCCCTGCTGTCCCTGTAGCTGCCTGTCCTCTCTGGGAGACAGAAACACAATTTATTTTTCACTTATTACCTTTATTGATTTATAAAACAGAGGAAAATTCGGGAAATACAGCTACTTCCAGTCCACGACTGAACACATCCCCAACACAGCAGGGTTTTTATTTGTGAGTGTGAAATATTGGCAATTATCTGTCCTGGACCAAATGAACATTTCTCTGAAATTTAGGTAAAGCTGAGGATCATGTCAACTACTTTAGCCTGATGTTTCCCCATGTATCACCCAGCAATGAGCCCCTCTTTCTGCTGGCTGGTGGCACTGTTGTCCCTAAGGGGCTGATGGTCAGCATTTGGGGTTGGGGTTACTGCCCCATCAGCCTGCCCACAGCAGCTGTGAGCTTTGCCCAGGCCTAAAGGAGAGGCACCATGGCCCAGCCCAGATGGGAACACATCTATTTTAGGCAACCTTTGAGTGCTGTATCCTTACATGTGCAATAAATGTGTGCATGAATCACTTATAGGAAAAAAAGGCCATTTTGGCAAGTTTTCATACTGCATAATTAAGAACAACAATACAGTGTTAGCAACAACAGATCAAAGAGCTAGTGCCAGTGTAAATGGTAAGGAATGTCTATTCTGAGATTTTCCAAGAATTGTACATTCAGTGTTATGTCCTAAGTTCTTTCACTGTGCAGTATAATAGACGTTGCACAGTCCCTGACTTGGTAGTACATGTAAGAAAAAGAAGGGTGGGATTTTTTAATGCATCAGAGAAGGAAAAATGCCTACTTTGGTAACCTCATCTGTGGGCAATCCACTAAGCACTCAATATGTTTCTTCCTTCACTTCACATGCAGCAAAGCAATGCTCTGTTAGAGGAGCACTACTGTACAAGGATGTAAACTTATTAATTTTGGGGGGGGGTATTTTTTGCAGATATTTATAATTTTAGATCACTGAGTTCAGAGTCTTAGAATCATTGAATGATTTCATGATCAGCAGGCTCCTGAGAGGAACATTGAGATAACGCTTATATCTTTCCTTACAGAAAGGCACTGGCACCAGGGCTGGGTAAACATGAATCCAGGGTAAGGCAAGGCAAAGAGTGGAGAAACACTGCTATGCCATCCCATGCCTGGATGCCTAGGGGAATTTAGCAGATAGTTTGTTTTCTACTAGCAACCTTTATGTTGACGAAAGATACCAAGGCAGGAAGAAAAAAATAGCCCTGGACCCTGGGATTTTTCTTGATTCCAGTGGATGCTGTTGACAGCACTCCTGGCTTTATGTTATGTCCACCATAGTTTTTCTTATGAGATTTTAGTCTTTCTTCATGACATGGTACTAAGCAAGATTCAAATCATTCTTCTAAGGTTTCTGTGCATAACATTTTACTTCAGTCAAAATCAAGCTGTTGACAAAAAAGGAGTTATAGGAGCAGAAGTTTCCAGTTTTTTTCCAAAGCCTTGCCTCATATTTACTGACCACAATGTATAAGAAAACTCAAGGGCCAGATTTGTGTCCACAGTTTTCTCAAGCAGGCTAGGCTCTGTGCTCCACACTGGGGAGAGCTGGGGCTTGATCAGGGACACTAGGGCAGCTGATTGCCCTGAAAGAAAGCACTCCTGTTTATCAACTGACTTATGTCAAGGAAGTGCTAAAAGGAATTTTCCAGTTATTGCTCCTAAATGCCAAAACTCACTGAGCTGAATTTATTTATCTACCTGACTATATCTGAGAGCAAAACCGATCTGTCATCTCTGATCTTGCCTTTGCATATGATCCACACATTAGGACCATGGGTCAGGGAAAGAAAAGCCAAATGAGCAGCATTTTTCTGAACCAGTTTCCCTGCCGAGAGAGTTGTGTAAGAATGATGCCTTAGGCAGGCTACCTACTTCTCATGGTGAACAGCTGAAAATTGCATTTGGGGTCCCTCACCTTTGTTCTGCATTTGTTCCTTCACTGCCTCGTGCTGAGCAGGAGACCCAGGGGCTGGTGCCCTCTTTAAAATGCAGCTGATTTCTGACAAGCCCATAATGGAGCTGTCAGCTTCCTCCTGTGACCAAACTAAGTGGTTTCTTGCCAGAGAAACTTATATACTCCTCATATGTCTTCAGCTTGTGATGAATCAATGATAGGGGTTCGGTAAAAAATTAAAAGAAATTGGAAGCCAGCTTTAGTACTGACACAAAGCTCAAACTTGGGCTTCTTAAATTGTGCATCAAGAAAAAAAAAACCTCTAAGAGTGTTTACAAAGAAAGCACAAGGTTTTGCTAAGATCAGTAGCAATGTGCCTGACTTTATTATTTTTCCATCAAGGTGTTCTTCCTGGATAAAAGCACTGCAAGGCAATGCAATACTCACCTCTAGGTGAAGTGTTCAAAATCCAAAGACAAAATTCTCACTTAGAATTGGTAGCAAAATTCTTTGACTTTAATGGGAGCAGGTGAGACTTGCTGTATTTTCCTTTTAAAGATCCCCAAATGGTACAATGGTTACTTTATGGCAACAACAAAATGAGTCACTTGTCTCAGCCTACCAATCAAGTTCCTAATGGACACGTGTCCACATATAAAAAAAAATCCCAATTAGCGTTAATTGACATCCTTGCCTGCAGTTTTTGTGGAGAATTCAGTAATAGGCATGAGAGCAGAACTCCCTCCATTTCACCCCAAGAAAGGTCTCCCAGCAGACCAAAAGGCTCTTGGTGTTGGCACTAGGATGTTTTGTTACCATTAAGGGGCCATGTGCAGGACCTTGGCTCTTTGGGCTGGCACTGGGGTCCCCTTGTGCTACTGGCTGTTCACAGGCTGGCCCTGGAGAGCTGGGGACACCTGGGGACGCCAGTGGAGGTATCTGTCTGGGGCATGGCATGCTGCCCTATGACAACCTATAGCAGGAGAAAATGTTTCTTCCCTGAAATAGGGAGGTGAACTGCAGAATAAGAATTTGCTGGTCAGGGATCTTCTCTATCTGCCAGCCCTTCACCAGTTATTGTCCCACAGGAGTCAAAAAGACTGTGCAGAGAGCAGGCTTAAAGCATCTTCCTCTGGGAAAAAGAGCAACAATCAGCCCATGTCCACTGCTGAAATGTCCCTTGTCACAGGGACTAGAGGATACACGAGTAACTTCTGAAAGTCAAGGGAAATTATGCTCTTCCATCATTTGGATGGCTTTAGATTTTCAAAAGCTTTATGAAGTAGCAGAGCTGAGAAAACAGCTATGGATAATTTTCCTTAGAGCCAAACACCATTGCTTTTAGATACTTTCCAGGCCTGATTTAAGGCCAGGTTGGATGGAGGTCTGAGCAACCTGTTGTAGTAGAAGGTGTCCCTGTCCACAGCAGGAGCTTGGAACAAAATGATCTTTAAGGTCCCTTCCAGCCCAAACCATTCTATGATGCATTAACCCCTTAACTTTAAGCATATGATTAAGTGAAAGGATGAGTGAGACCTAGAAGCAGACCCTCACACCACGCCTGCTGTTCCCCCTTTGCTTTCTGGCTGCCAATTTACCCTGAACCCCCATACTCTGAAGTCAGCAATAACACAGAGAGGGAAGATGAAACAAGTGATTTCCCTTCCTGCCTTTGGCTGCCTCCTGATAACAGCCATGGTCTTTGCTTTTCTCCTATTTTGTTGTTGTTGTTGTAGTTGTTGTTGGCTTTTCAGTCTGTTCTCTTTTGTTTTTACCTCCCAGGTGTTTTATGTTTTGAGGTTTTTGGTTTGGCTTTTGTTGGGGCTTTTTTGTGTGTTGTTACCTTACATTTTTCTTGTTCAGTCTGCTGTCACTGGCTCGTGTCTGTCAGTGGCACTGCTGATGCAGAGCAGCCACACAAGATAAACTGGCACACGTGTGGCAGGATTGGACTCCCAGTCAGGTTATTGGGTTGGACTCATTCCTGCAGCAGTGGCTGATGAGGAAAAGATGCAAAGAGAGGCAGAAGCTGAAATTTTATTCAGCTTCCTCCATCTTGGTAGTTGCATTTGCTTGTCTTAGAAGAAACAGAAATCTGGTTTCAGTAGCAACATAAGGTCTCAGGCAGAGTTTTCATCTTCCTGCCCCTAAATGGGAGTTAATGTTGATTTAACAGGACAGCAGCAGTCTGTCAAATTGAACCAAGGAGAATAAGATTAACGTAAATGTCACTTAAATTTTAATTTTTTTTCCTGTTTTTTATTTGTACTTCCTGAAAAAGATCATCTTACATGGAGTTATTTGTCACAGTGAAATTTATACACTGATACATTGATACATTTATAGCTATACCATAAGTACTACCCAGATACACAAATTAACACATATAAAGCAATGCAGGTGCTTTAAAGGAAAGGAATTAAAAGGAAAGACATTAAAAATTAGTTCAGTAAAATATAAAATAGAGTTAATTTCCCCTCACATATTCTGCGTAATAATATACATTAGTGATAATAAAAATAAATTACTACATTAAAATAATTTAGAAATAACCATAATTCACCTCAGTTTTCTAAACTTCTGTGACTGTGATTAAAAGTGGGAATTCAAGCAGACTGGTGGCTTTCCTGTCCTCTGGGTTGCAGCTGGGATATGTTGGTGTTTCTGACAGTTTTTTTCCAAAGCAATGGTTGGTAACAGCATCACAATATCTCTACATTCTCTACTGATTCGCTTCTTGTTTTCAGGCAGCCTCTGCCCCATGGCTCTACAAAAGAAGCAGGAAAATCCATTTGGTCCTTGGGACTATTGTGTCACATCACCAGACTGAACTTTCAGAGAGGCATTCATCTATCGGTGGAATATGATCTTCGTAACAAAACACACATTAATTCTTTTTGTCTGAGGCCAAGAGTAGTGTCTCTCATAATCAGTGTTGTCTATGAGCATACTGATTCATTAATTCTTATCTCTTGTTGAAGTACTTACAGTGGTAAAAGTGAGATTAAATTTGGGCTCAGAAAATATTCCATTAATGCAGCTGCAATCAATGTCATAGCAATGGCAATAATAAGAAACACACAAAACACATTGTGCTTTTATACTATAAATACTGAAAAAGTGTTTATTTAAAATAGGATTTCAGAGGCAGATATATTAATTTAAGAGCATAAATCTCATCTAACTGGATCTAGTTCAAAAACTATTGGTAGTATTCCTTCTTACAAGGATTTTAAAAACTCTGAAAAATAAGTTAGACCTAAATTAGAATTTATAAATGTTATTTTTTTAAGAGAAATATTCCAAAACCAGTCTAGGTTGAAGAAAATTTGTTTCCAGTAATTTAGAGTAATATAATTATTTACCTCTGCTATTTAAAATAAAAAGCTAATATTAACTGGAATATGAAAATAAAAATCCATTCATAAGAAAACCACAAACTTTTTTCTGTCCCGTGCGGAGAAAACTAGAAATTCCCCTGCATTAAAGAAGTATTTTATTGAATTAATGTTTTTGATTAATTAAGTTTTTCATTAAGTAACTTGGACAGGTTTTGGCTAAACATTAATCAGATGAAGACATGTCAAAAATTAAAGCTCTCCATTTATGGGAAAGAGCCTAACTAAGATGTGTTCAGATGTACTTTCAATTCTGAATTACTGGATGAATTCTCTGTGTCTGTGCCCTGCAGTAGATAGGCTTACAGTAACCTTCTGTCTTTAAAATTTATTGACCACATCACATCATAAAATCATATAAAATCATTTTGTACAAAAGATGCTGAACTGCAATAGATAGAAGACTCCAGCTCCAAATCAAATACTTGAATAAATACCTGAAAGTGCTCAGAAGGATCTTATTTATTAACAGAGGGAGCACTGAGCAATCAGGATTTCTAAGAAACTTCAGAGAATTGATGAAAGAAGTTAAGTGCACTGGAACAGATCTGATACTGCAGATTTCCAACGGCTTACCCGTAAGGATGAAACACGCAGGGGCAGCTCGGCTTCCCAGCACACGTTGGGTGCACTGATGTGCTGGGCTGACACACTCCAAAATCCACATGTCTTAAGTAAATTTTCACTCTACTCCTGCAGTGTCACTTTACTGTTTTTCCTTGGCTTCCTCTCAGGCGTTATCTGTACTACTCTTCATCTACCAAAACTTCTCATTTTCTGATAGTTTCAAGGCCCGTGTCCTGTGCTAGTTGAGGCACACACCTGCATTTACTGAGATTTTAAGTGTTGCAATCTCTGTATCTGGGTAGAAAAGGGAAGAAATACATAATGTTCAGCAACAAAAGAGGAGACAGCCTTTATCTTCCTCAGTTTTCTCACCATCTGTAGATTTTTCAAGGTTATGTCAGTTTTGGGACATATATTATGCCCACATTAACATTTTTTTCCACATTCTGGAGTTTAAACAGATCTAAGCAGTTTTACATGCACCTCAGCTGGTTCAACGGCCACTAATAGTCTTCTCCACAAAAGCAGATCCTCTTTCTCCATTTTCTTTCCTGAAATTCTCTTTCCCTGTGTGTCCTTTCTCTCAGCATTTAGTGATTTCTTTTCTTGGCATTTCTGACCCTGAAATTCCAATCCCCACTGACAAACTTGCCTTTTGCTAGTGAGGGACACCACGATCCCTAGATGCTCCTCCTTGTGTGAGGGTTTAGCAGTCTACTGCTGCTCCTGTCACAGACACAAGCAATACTGGTCTGCCCACATCTGCTGGATCTCAGTTATGCAGGAACGTTATGAATACTCGTAATAAAGCAGATTCAGAAATTCACTGAATCAGAATTCACAAATCAGACATTGATTACTTAAATTGTAGTGTCGGCTTTTTACCAGTTTAAAAGTTCTGATGTTGTACCTGATGGTCCTGGAGATCCCTTTTAATCTGGTGTTCTAGAATTTCTTTTTCTGCAACTAATTGTTGTTGTGTCAAAATCTCTCAAAGCAAATTCATCCCTTTGTCCTTCCTGAAGCATGGGTCAGTCTTCTTTAGGACTTGTAATATCCAGTGTCAGACATGATGTAGTACCACGGTGATAGGGAAGTGTATATATAATATTCCTTCCTCAGCCAGCTTCCCCTTGTAGTCCTAACAAAACAGAGTAGAATCCCACTCTCTCCAGTGTGTCACTTGAGGGTTTTCTTTCTTTTGCAACCTAAGAACCATAAAAGTGTTTTCTAACTGGAAATCAGGAAAAGGAGTGTGGCATATTGTTAGGAAATTCTTCTCATATAGTGCTGTAGAATTGCAAATTTTTCTGACCCCCACACAGTGCCAGGCATAGGAATAAAATTTTCACAGACTTTCTCTGTGGTTAACTAGTCAAAACTTCTCCAGCGGAAACATGCACATAATTCATGAAAAATATTGTTTGTGTTTGATTTGCTGTATTGCCATGCTCATGTTCTTTTCTTTTTCAGGGATGTCAGAGATGACAGATGCAAACAAACTGACAGCCACTCTGCAACTCTCTGCTGGCTTCACGGTCTCAAATTCGGACAGATTCAGTACAGAGGTAGAGGTAACAAGCACATGAGCAGCCACAGTGTGGGTCACAATGCAGTAAAAAATAGAAGATAGTCTTTTCTGTTGCTGTTATTTTGGTCTGAGAGATGAACTAGAGGCTGGTAGCAAACTCTAGTCAGATTTTCTAAAAAATCAGTGCTGGCTATATTACAATATAAATCCTACTCAAATGCATGAGGGAGGTATTATCCCTTTTCACCAAGAAGCAGGGAATAAAAAGCAGTGTGTGTTTTGTATCTGAACGTAGGGTGCTGAAATCTCAGTTAAGAGTTGGATTTTACAGTCGAAATATTTCCAAAAAGGAGGAGGTAGGAAATAGAGGAATTAGAAAAGAATAATTTGCAAAAACAAACAAACAAACAAACAAACAAACAAACAAACAAACACACAAACCAAAAAAACACCACCAAAAATACAAACAAAAAGGCAACAGAGAATAAAGCCAGACAACCCCAAATTTCAAAGAAAACAGGTTTTAACCACCATGGTTGTTCAGCAGGGAAATGTCCTACCAAAGTCAGCCATGTGAGGTCCATCTTTTATGTCCTGATGGAAGACAGCCTTTTCTACAGGAGGCAATTCTGCCCCATAGAAATGGTTCCTCAGCCCAGCACAAGCTAATAATTTCAGCAGGACAGAAAGCAAACAAGTGCATTTGCAGAGGTGTGTTAGACCAAGCAGAGCCCCTGGCCCAAACCTCCTCGTATTTCTGCATTTAAAAGCTAATAGAAACCACCACCCACCTCCAAGTGGAAAACAAATAAATCACAGTTATCCTTGGCTGATGGTCACTGTTGGCAAATGGGATAGATTTCCCTGTACAGAAATTCCAGTCTCTACTGGTTTCATCCAAGAGTTTTCCTGTTCTGGCAGAATAACATCTATCTTACTTTGAATGAGTTTTTGCCACTTAGATCAATAGAGAATAGTCTTTAGATCTTAAGGCAGGGAAGGAAAAAAAAAAAAAAAAAAGGAAAAAAGAAAAATAAACCGTTCTTTTTATTCATGGAAACCAAGGAGCAAAGTTGCCCTTGTAAAACGAAGGACCAGAGACTGCAATAACTGTGTATTTTTCAAGAGCATTTGGCAGGTTAGCTGGTGCTGAATAGTGATGACAAAATGTTCAACAAACCAAAAATATTCCATCTGTTCACTAAAAAATGGGATTCTGTGAAGCAAGACAAATAACAGGAAATCCAGAATTCTTTCCCTCCTCAAGACATTTCGACACTAACATCTCAACCCACTCACTTAACTAGTATTAAAAAACATTAAACCCGGTCTTTGAAACCAATTACATGAAGCCCAAGCCTCAGCAGAGAGGGGAGGGCAGGACATCAGAGAACCATGGAACGGTTTTTGAAGGAGCCCTTAAAGATC
Organism: Horornis vulcanius; assembly: GCA_013401035.1. Classification (NCBI taxonomy): domain Eukaryota; kingdom Metazoa; phylum Chordata; class Aves; order Passeriformes; family Scotocercidae; genus Horornis; species Horornis vulcanius. The sequence goes on from VZUA01047207.1 coordinate 65,677, forward strand.
GCTGAGTTCCAGCCCCCCCCGTCGGAAGGGCTGCTCCCAGAAGACGTGGCTAAAAGCACGGCTGGCTCTCCTCCTCCGCAAGCCCCGGGTCCCCGCGGGGATTTCAGCACAGTAGGCAGCACTGCTGCAGGGCATCTGCAGTCTCGGGAGGCAAGGGGAGCTTCACTTGTGAAGAAACTCAAGCTGTTTGAGGCGAGCTGGCTGTGTGGGCTCTGCCGAGCTCTCCTTCCAGCGCTGCCCTCCCCAGCTCCCCGTGCTTGCTCAGACGGGAGCTCTGCAGAGGGGCAGTGTACAGCAGCGGAGGAAATGGGCTGTTTACTCAACAATACCATTTCAGGGCTGGTTTTGACAGCAGCACTTGCGAAAGCTGTGAAAAATTCTCTCTAGGGAATCAATCTGGGACTTCCTTGAAGAAAAGTTAGGGAAAACAGACCTTTCTGAGATGCCTGTCACCTCCAGCCCTGTGCGCTCCTGACATGTCAAAGCTGGGGACAAGCGTTAGCTGTCTTCCTGGCAGAAATGCCCAGTCTTTGAGCTGTTTGTGCTGCTAGATTATTTTACCAGGCAAATGTTTCACAAGCCTAGTTTGAGTAAATTCAGTGACTTTCTTTGGAGTACATTGCCTTTGGAGCACACTGTGTGCCCCCGTGGAAAAGGGATAAGGACTCCAATCACTGTTTCTGCCCACCCCGGCTTTTCTTTTCTTTTTTTTAAATTTATTTTATTTTTCTTTTATTTTTCTTTTTTCTACCCCCTCAGGTAGGCCTTACTCTGCTTGTTTTCTCATCTTCCAAGCCTTTCAGCTGCTCCTGGGGCAGACGCACAAGCACCTTTCTGCTTTATCCTTACCCTCCCTCTCCCTGTATGGGTATTTGGACAAGTGTTTAGGCTATTTCAAAGTAAAGCTGATGAGGATTATCTTTTCTAAGCACTGCAGGAGAGCACTTCTTCATATCATTACATCTGCATATTCATTATAAATACATATAAAATTTGCATTGTTTGATTAGAATTCCTGTAAATCTAACTAGGAAATGATTTTATAGAAACAGAACAACAGGAAACAATCTTCCCTGCTTTGATTTCACATCGGCAAATGTGCTTCTGCTTCCCTGGTAGTGAAACATGCACATGCAAACACACATCGTGATGCCCTTCCAAAACCTCCCTTGCCTCTAGCCCTGATCCCGTCTCATACTGCTTCTCAGCAAAGACAGTTCCAATTTATACCCGTTTCCAACCATTTCAAACTGACACTTTTAATTCATCTCACTGTAGTTACCAAGGGCTTAGCACAGAGAAAAGAAAAAAGGAAAAAAAGGAATGGATACTGCAGTCTCCAAATTGTCTGTCTCCTGTGACAGCCTTGAACCGTGTAACCCCACCGTGGCATTTCTTGTATTTCTAGGTAAATTGATTTCCTTTCTCCCAGGGAAGGCAAAAAAAGTCTGAAGATTAATTTTCTGTGGTATTTGAGAATTTATTTGATTGTAGTAACCAAATTTCAGTCCATTTACAGTGACGGCAGGGGGGACCAAACCGAGGAAGGCAGAGCCACGGTGGTTCCTGGTGCCCAGGTTTGATGATGGTGGAATCAGCTGTCTCTGTACACTGAATACTACACAGCTGCACACAGAAAAGTTGATGGCTCACTGAAAAAGCCAGCTTCAGACATTAAGGCTTTGAAAGATGTTTGAAGATGTTAAAATTGAGTGACTTATGGTAATGATTTTAAGGATAAAATTCTAACTGTAATAACTGACCCCTTCCCTCTGGTAGGTGTTGTTTTTCCTCAGGGAGGGAAGCCAAATCTCTCCTGACTCATTTCCACACAGCTTTGGGACCACAAAAACTCATGCCTAAGTAGGACAGCACTCTTCCAGGTGCTGCATCATCCCTCAGCAGGAAGTGATGAGGTCAGATTTTATATCCCGTTAGCCAGAGTTCTCTAGGTAGCAAGAGCTGGTTCAAAGTCACAACGGGGCTGCTTTTTCTTCGTCTTTTTTTGTTTGTTTAATTTTGGACTCAGAAAGCAGGCTCAAAAAGGAAATTGTGGAGGAAATCTCAGCCGCTCTCTGAATAAAAATTAAACTGAGTTTTATATGAAATAATTAGAAGATAATTCTATGATGTTTCCAATTATTTGTTCACATTGTGAATCACTCAGAAAAATACTCTGAGATGCTGCACGCAGAATTTTAGATCGAATAAATGCATTTCTCTCAATGAAACCATGCTATTTTTTTTTCTTGACGAAACATAATGTATTTTTAAGGATAGATTATTGTTTAAGCAGGGTACTTTTCCCTAACATCTGCATAGAGGTGTCTCTTTTGGGATAAGATCTTGTTTATAAATGGGGCAGGCATTCTTAGCAGTCAGGAACAAAGAAAAGCGTTTTTATTAGCAGCAGGAACCACATGAACAGCTTTGACCTCAATTTAGGATTTAGCTTATCATTTCACACAGAGGCTTGCATCAAGAATTTGACACTGGTGCCCTTTTCTAATTTGTAAAGCAAACTAAAGGGAAAATAATGGAGTACGGATAAGTGCTGTTCATGAACCACTGAGCAGGCTCTATTCCATTCTGTCCGAATTACTCCACAATCAGTCAGAAATCTCACGACAGACTAGGTTGTCTTTTTGTTGTTTTTATTCCTCTAGGAAAAAAAAAAAAAAAAAGGCAAATTAAACCGCCAGGCCTGTCTGTCCCTATCGTGCTGGCGATGAGGAGTATTGTGGAACCAGCATTCCTTGCACTCATTGCTGCATCTGTGGAGGGAAGCACTGCTGGGCACGGGTAGAATATTCTCCTGCAAATATTGGAGCCGTGGTCGTGTGATCACAGAGCAACCCAAGGTTAGGTCTTAAGCGTGGTAAAGCCCTGACAGCTTTGCTCCAATTGGCTCCATGACATTCCCTGCTCGGCCGTGATCCTAATGGCTTGAGACTGGCTGAATTCTTCTAACCCCAGCAATTAGTTTTCATTTTCTAGAACTCAGCTCACTTGAAGTGTTATTTTTTGCATGCAGAGGGCGCGTTGGAGCTGGGGCTTAACCAGCCTGTTGTGTGAATTGTCTCTCAGGCAGAGCCACAATGCCCGACGCCCCCAGTGCTGACTCAGCCGGGTTTTTGTCCCTGATGGCAACACAAAAAGGCTTCACAAATTTCATTAGGTTCTCCTGATCAAGAGCTGTGTAATGACAAAATTGTACAGATTATCTTAGCACATATGTGATGTATCAACATCTCAGCCAAAGAGAATTTTAGTCTTTCCCTTCCCTTCATCTAAAACATGGCATAAGGCAAGCTCTGTGTTATCTGTGGTTGCCCCCACCCAGAGATGATACCACCCGTTTACTCACCAAGATCCCATTCCTATGTGCCAGAGCAGCATCACAATTAAAATTTCTTTCCAGTCACATTTACATGGGCAGCCCTTCCCCAGTCCTGTACTCCCCTGGCACTGAGAGTTGAAATAAACATGATTGTTCTAAACACAGACATACATCTGCATTGCTCAAAGTAATATATAGATACATAAAATATGGGAACTGCTGAGTGGCTTTTCCTCACACTACTGAGAAGCACGTATTTCCTCCATATATTTCATAACACCAGGCATATGGCCCCAATCCAGTGAGTTATAGAAGGTTTTGCTATGTGTGATTTTATGGAGAACAGCAGGAATAAGGACTCCTCAGGAGCTTTGCTTTCAGTCTGTGTTTCCCTGGTAGGAGGGAAGAGCGAAGGGTGCACAACGTATCTCTTTGAATCAATTTGTGCATGTATGAAAAACACATGAAAACACACAAACCACCATCTGTTGACATTGTTTTGTATCATCCCTGGGAAGAGAAGTGTAAGGAGAGAGGTTTAGGCTGTGACTGTTATTAGGGAAAGCTGGATATAGGACAGAAGGAGAAAGTAAAGATGAAGAAAAAAGACAAAGCAGCATACAGCACAGACTTAGAATAAAGAGAAATATGGAAGAGCTAATAAGGAGAAAATTTAATTTATCGCTGTTTCCTGGCTGTGTCTGCCTCTCAGTCTCCTGTCCAGCTCTGCTGGGCTACTTGGTGCTCAACATCCTTGTAGATCTTAAGCTTCCCTGTCCTGCTGCCTTGGAAAGGATCTGGAAACATGAGTGCAACATACCCTTCATGCTCTGCCTCATCACCCTCCTGCCCCCAAGCACCAGAGTGCACCTGTGAAGGTCAGCTCTCTCTGGTCACAGACATGGTTTGACTGTTGATTTTTTAAGGCAGTTATCCTCTCTTTTTTCTACTTGTGATATATAACGTTTTGGAAGTGATGTTGTGTCTGTGATAACTCATCACAAACACTATTTTTGAAGGGTACTTTGGAGCACAGGAAGAATAAGGTTGCATTGCTCACAGACCTGACCAAACTGAGATGGTGCCACTGGCAACAGCTTAAAGCACCTTTTGAAGGCAAAGCAACACACTCTAACTTAAGTTACATAGTGTTAAAACTAGCCTTGTTCTTGGCTGAACATCAGTATTAGAAAGGTTTGCTCTGGGAATTCTTCACAAGCAAGAGATCAGTTTGACAGGAGAATAAGGAATCGTTTGCAGGGAATCCTTAGCTGGAAGACAGCAGCCATGAGTGCAGAAACAGAAGATAAGATCAGAGAGTGACCAAAGCTTGGCAATTTCAAAAAACCTTCTTCCTAAATTAGTAGGCAAGCAGCAGACAGGCAAACACATAAAATGGACATGGTTTTCACAGGTACAGCATGCCAGATCCATGTCCTGAGTGTGGCTGAGGAATGCAATGGCAATCAGGGATAACAGGGAAAAGCTGAGTCCTTGGCCAGCCAGGTAGGTCTAACAATGGTGAGTATTTGCATGGTGTGGTGCTGCAGGGCTGTGACAAGAGGTTGTGGCTGCAGTGACTCGTTACCCGTATGTCTCCAATCCCCAGCAGTAGCTGAAACACCATTTGTGCTTCCAGGCCCTTTCACAGCCCTTCTCCAAGGTTATCTTAAACACACTCAGCAAAGATAACTCATCCTGCAGTGAGAAGAGGGAAAGGATCAGAAAGCGCTCCCAGCCATTTTGGTGTGTCCGTGAAGTGACCCTCTTGATCTGATTGCTCTTGACTCATCGCTTTCCTGCCATCCTCTGTCTGCAAGCACTGGGAGACAGCACTGAGTCTCACTGCAGAAAAATGGGAAAAAAACATGGCTCAGCAAGTTTGGTCTGGAAGGGTGAAATCAAGAGATAATTTAATTCTTTGCAAGCAGTGCAAGTCTGTGCTTAGCACATTGCCCCTTCCTGAAGTCAGAAAACTCCTTGTGCCTGTGTTTTCTCCTCCAGCTGCCAGTAGTGCTTGCTGATGGAGAGGTGATGTTCCTGTTGTGATAGCTCTTTCCCAATGACTCCCCAGATTTAATCTCTCTTCTGCAGCAGGCAGGAGTTAATTTTACAATTGGGCAAGACAGTTAAAAGAACACAGATGAAATTCTAATATCTGAATTGGGGATGGAGGAGTGGGCAATCAGACGTGTCTCAGCTCCATGTCTGCAGCCTATGGCCAGGACTGGGAAATTTGGAGAGTAGAGAGCTGTATGCTCACAGCTCACCTGGGGCATGATGTCAAGGGGATAAATCTTGCAGGCTGTAGAATCAGGCATTTCCAGAGGATAACTGGAGTACCACTGCCTGGAGGGTCTTAAATCTTGTTGTCTACTCGTGGGGAGATTTACTTCCAACCCAAAGACCTCAATATATAGCCCAGACATAGCGTGAACATCCCTCATGATCACCCCCAGATTTGAGTGTTTTAATATTTTTTAACAGGAAAACAAAACAAACTTCATTTATATTTTTGTAAATACACAATGTTTTGATTTGTATTGCTTTGAGGTGATGATAGATAGCCAAATGTTCCCAAAAGAACACCTGTTGGACAAAATGCAGCAATTTCCTGGCAAAATGGAGGTTACAAGCAATTATTTCCTAACTTTTTCCTACACAATCCCATTGTTGAATTTCTGGTGCAGTTGCAAGTAACAGTTATTCTCTAAATCTTTATTCCTGTTGTAAACAAAAAAAAAAACAAAAAAAACAAACAAACAAAAAAAAAAATTAACAAACTGTTTGCTGAGACCATTCAGGACCATGTGAGACTAGGAGTGATTCTACATAGAGGGCACTTCTTATTCCACGCTGACCTTGATGGGCTAAAGAAATACCTGAGTAGCATCTTTTCTGGCTCAGCACATTTTTTAAAAAAACATCAGCTGTGCTTTCTTTTAAAAATCTGCATTAGCTTTAAAAACCTTACTGGATGGCCTAGTTTCCTGTGGAATTATAAAAAAACCAAAATTGCGCCTTGGGCAGAATGACCTTATTCTTTGCATTTTTATTCCCTGCAGCTCTTCCTCATCCTTTTTACTGCTGGGATGTGTTGGATTGCGCTGTGCATCCGTCAGTGGATAAAGTAAGGCACTGAGTGTGAAAGCAGCAGCCATGTGAGACACTGAACCTTTCCAAGACATAAGCTCTCATCAGTGGGCACATGGTCTGTGCCACCCAACACACTTCTTCTGTTTGACTCTCACCAACTTGAGCAGAAGCAGGAGCGTGTGCCCTGGCAGCTGCAGTCTGCTGGGACATGCAGGTTCTCTCCAACTCTTCTCCTGCCCAAGTGACTATTTTAAATCATTAAGCAAATGCATCAAGAGTGGCCATCAGTATCATCAGCTGTAAAATAAATTGTGGGGGTGGGTACATGTTATGGATGGGAAAGGTGAGAAGACAGAACCTGCCTCCCACCATCTCTGACTGCTGGAGGGGAGCATCCAGGCAGCACTGCCCCCTCTCCAACATACTGAGAGCTTTCACCCAAGGGTGTCAAACTCTGGTGGAAAAAAAGATGGGCCATGGAGCTACAGAGTTTTTGTGAGGTGCCTGGCTTTCATTCCCTCCCGTTGGAGCTGCTTCACTTTGTACAGGTGATTAAATATTCATTGGGCCAGGGAGAGAAGAGCAAGAGATTGAGTCTATTGCCCAGTTGTTCAGGTGCTCACCTGGGATGTGAGAGATGCAGGGTCAAGTCCTTGCTCCAAAGATGATTTAATTATTCATACAAAGTGGAACAGCTCCAGAAAGAAGGACGTACATGCCAGCAAAACTGATGGCCCTCTACTGCACTGCACAAAACCTCTTCCTTTTTTACTGTGGGGTGGCTTGATGCATGTTTTCTCCTTGCCAAGAAAATGTTTCCTGTTTGCATTGTAATTTGCTAATTTATTGACCCTGCTCCCCAAAGCAGGGCTGGCTTGGGCACCATGCTCCACGGCAGGATTCACAGTGGAGGCTCCTGGCTGAGAGAGGCACAGCCCCTTGCCCACCAGTGACTCATCTGTCATCAGGGTCTAGAATTAGCCTTTTGCTTTGCCCCACTCCCTGGAACCTCAGCTGTCTTCCCCATCTGTGCAGTGAAGGAAAGCTTAGCACCTGCAGACTCTGAGAGGGAGCACAAATTTCTGCAGGATTTTCCAGGGTTTACAGGACCTGCTGTGAGGAGGGGGCAGTGAAAATAAGGAACTTTCCCTACAAGAAGGAAACCTGCAAAATTCTCTCATCCTGTTTGTTTCTCCTGAAGTGTTTCAATGTGGATATTTTACAACTCCTAGGCCAGTGCTACTACAGTTATTTTTTCTCCCAGCTGATACCATTATCTAAAATTCACTGAGATGGAAAACTAATGTTTTCCCCTGCAAGGGCAAGTAGGAATGGCCTGTGTTGTGTTATCCTCAACACACAAACAACCTTAATTTCAGTAGCATCTCACAGACTTTGAAAGTGTCAGGATTAAGGCAGAGATTAAATAGCTTAGTCTGCTTTATGGGAGGCATCTTTATTTACACACCTGGCCACCAACACAGTTAGATTTCCATGGGACCTTTACATTGAATATGCCACCCTCAGTACACTGGGTTGTATCTGTTGTGTTCTGCAGTGAACATCATTCGGACAAAACATGAAATACCAGTGTTTAAATTTACACACACAGTTGTAACAGAAATGTGAAGTTATCCAGCTCCTCATTTCACACATTTAGGTTGTTCTGCTGTCTACTTGTTCAGTATTCACAAAGAAAAAGTCACTGAGCACAATAAAACACAATTCTTTACAATTACTATTTTTTTTAAAATCAAAACCAAACCAAACAGGACTTAAAAAGAGCTATTATAAAATATTTTGTGCTTATACTTGCTATCAAAATCTGGTTCTGTTGATTTTGACTAATGGCTTACACACTCAACAGAGATGGCATTGTTTACTTTCTTACCCAAGTTTACATTTATTATTACTGCTAAGTTTTGTGTTAGCACATGCTGTTTTAAATTAAATGAATATCCAAATACTGTTTTGAAGTTGCTAATGGCACCATATGTACTGCATTTTCTTGCATGCTATTTAAAGAAAAACTCTAATTGTACTAGCATTGCCGGAGGATATTTTTGTGGTAAGCAATTAAGATTCATTTTCCTGTTCATGTAGAAAATCACTTCATGAAAACACTGGAATATAATAACTTTTGTCCAATTTATGCATTCTTGCTTTGATAATTTGTATTAAGGTAAAGAGAACTATTGTTTAAAATCTGAGAATCTCAAAAAGCTTTTAATTGTTTTTTTTTTCTAACTGAACAGTTCCTTCCCTATCCATAAAACAAACAATGTAACAAAACTTAAATATTTACTTCTAAACTTAATCAGTTAGTCTATTTGTCCTCTGGTTTCACTGCTGAGAAGTCCACAAAAGGTGTAAAAAGGCAATAGATACCCAAAAGTTTGCCAAAGGATTTAACATCAGGAAAAAAAATGAACAATCTGCTAAGTTCATCCAATATTCAGGAAAAACTGGAGGCAAGGAGCCGTGCTGTTATCAGGGAGGTGAGAAGCAGGCTGCCCTGGCAGTGTCACATCAGCACAGACACCCACACCCGGCCCTCGCTTGGTGGGGGCCAACAGCCCCAGCTGCTGCTCGAAGCTGTGGGGCTGCTGGGAGGCAGGAAAGGCTCCTTGGAAGGGAGAAAGGGTCCTTGTTCCTCGCCAGGGCTGGGCTCATCCCCGGGGCTGCAATGGCAGAGGAGGAAGAGGCTGGGAGCAACTCCGTCAGTCCCATACTTCAACATTGTTTTGGAGTGATTTGTTCTTCATGACAGGGTCAAGCTGCTGTGAAAAGGTTAAACAAACGGGCTTTGTAAGCTCCTTTTAGGGGAAAGCTGGTCAGAAGGCCCCTTTAATCAGCGATCCCCTTTAGCCCTGGGAAAGGCACCAGCCAGACTCACTCGCACGGCTGCGGGGAGCCGCGGTGAGGGTGGGGTGGAGGCTTCCTGCCCTCCTGCAGCCGCCTTTGGTTGGAGAAACTAAAATCCTGCGAGGGAAGGTGTTTGACTGGAAGTGCTGTTGTGCCTCCCCCAGTGCTGAGGTGCTGCCGCAGAGGAGGAGGAGGAGAAGGAGGTGGAGGAGGAGGACATTCCTCTGGGGCCAGTGTCTAGCCCAGCATCCCTAATGCTGTCTGCACCCATCCTGTCAGGAGGGTAATGAGGGGAAAGTTCCCAGACTAAAATTAAAAGCACCTCGATCTTCAGAGGAGGCTTGTAGTAGCAGCCTTCACCTTCCCTCTGCTGCGGCTGCAGTTCGGGCACTGCTGGGAGAGGATCCCTGGTGCATTAATCGCTGCAGACAGGCAGGCTTTAGTTCAGCTTCTCCTGACTTTTTTGAGGCGGACACCCAATGCACCACACATCTGAACTGCAACTGCTTGGATACGCCCCAGGGCAGGGATGGTTCCTCCTGACGCTTTATTCATAGGGCAGATTAATAATAGTACTGGCTCTGCTACCCTCCCAGCGAGAGCAGCAGCAGCCAAGGGTGGCTTCGTTTCTGCTGTTGTGAGTGGTGGAGGCAGGAGGAGATGGCACTGAGGCTTCTTGGCCAGATGTGTTACGGCGAGAGGGTGGGAAGATGTGGGGCTGTAAGGCTCCTGTGACACTGCTCTCTCTGTCCTCAGGGCTCCCCTGCCCTTCACAGCTGAGTCATTTGTTAACTTGGGCCGTCTCCTTCCTGCTTATCCCCGTTAAGCATCCTTCTCCCCCACCCTCCACCCCCAAGGCTTAGCTGTGAAGTGCCCAAAATCCACACACAGGCATGGGCTGTGACTCCTGGAGCAACATTTGCAGGAAAGCCCAGGGGCTGTTATGAGCAAACCCTGCCACCTTCCTGTGCCAGTTCCAGCCATGCCCTTGCCAGGTCCATGTCTCTGCCTGCTTTTTCTCCTTAAATCCTTACATCCCTCACCTTGTTCTCTTCAGCTACATTCTACTCACCGCAAGATAATATAGGAGTGATTTTTCACAATGACTCCAAGTGTATTTGATTCCTGCACTTTAAACTGCCACTGTTTTGTCCTTCTCTCATTACATCCATTGTCTTAATTTTCTTTTTCTCTCTCTGCCTCACCATCCATCCATTCCACCTCCTGCTTTGTGTACATTCTTCCCCTTACACTGCAGACAAATATGAAAACAGAAAAAGTTACCACCTCCCTCCTGTTTATTGCCATGCCTCATCAGAGGTGCCATAATTGCCTGTACCAGCACTCCTAATCTATTCCAGAGCATAATAAAACAAATAAATGCAGTCAAAAAGTGAAGCTCATTCTCCCTCTCTGTTTCCATGAAAAGGACCTCTGTGACCAGAATTTAGAAAAACAGTACTGTGCTTCCTACTTTGAGTTCTTCCCCAGCAATTCTGTTGATTAAAAAAACCCACAGGTCTCCTTCCTCTTAGCTGGTCCATTTTGCATCCTTTCTGTTCCACTGAGACCATTTCTTAGGCAGTAATTTCAATATCCAAAACCTGGGTAACAATTATTCAAATGAAACAACAAAGGAGAGAATGAAAAGCTTACTACTTTTATTTAATAAACTAGTGAACTTAATAGCCTAATCACCTTCTGTGCCACTCTGATCAGGCTGAAATAGCCACAATATTTCACAGAGATGGAATGGATTTGGTAAGATGCCAATCTTGTGATACATCTTCAAGACATAGCAAAATGGACATGTTAGTGCCTGCCAGATAAGAACTTGGTACTGAGCTACTGAAGCCAGCAGTGGCTCTGCCAGTGGTTTGGGTGTGAATTAAAAGCCTGAATTCCACATGAATCAACATATTTCTACCACCACAGTCAATCAATCTTCAGCTGAGTTTAATCTCCATCCTGCATCAGCTGTCAGCCAGCTGAAGAGCTGCCTTGCCTGGAGGGGTGAGATAGCTTTGTAGCAATGAAGCACTGAAATAGAAGTCAAGAAGTCATCCAGTCATCAGGGCCACTCTCCAACCATTCCACCCACTGTATCAAAGTTAAGTAAATCCTCTTAGATAATCTCTTATAGATATTTCTCCTGATCTGCATTTCTGTAGCACAAGTCCTGGCATTTCTATCAAACCCTTTTTTGGATACCCTCTTAAGAAACAGTCTCTGTTTCTAATATTTATACTTTGTTGCAAATATAAGTGATTTCACGTTCTTCTTCAGTTGCTCATAAGTGATTACCGGCAACTTTGTACCCACATTTTATGTATAGAACAGTGTTGTTCCCTGTCTTCCTACTCTTTTTCTTTTTCTCATTTTCCAGTTTAAACAAAGGCACATCTTTCACCCCTCATGTTTTCCAGATTTCCGTTATCCTGTAGACCCTTTCCTGTTGATCATTAAGAGAGCAGCCAAGCTTCCCAACTCTGCAAGCAGCATGTCAAAATGCCATTAGGCTGGGAGCTGTGAGGCACGTACCTTGGAAAGATGAGCAGGGAGGGAACCAGTGCTCTGGAAATGAGTTGCAGCACTAAAGGATGTGGCTCCTGTGAACAATGGTTATGAAGAAAAAATGGAATCCTTACAAAAAAAAAATTTGAAAATCTGGGGCAGCTATTCCCCAGAGTGATTCAGTGAGTGTGATCACACCACAGCTCAAAACACCTTGTTTTCTCTATACTGGGAATTTGGATTATTCAGCAGCCCCCGGGCAAGTAAAGACTGATGTGATATGGCCAAGGTAGGAGAGAGGCACTTGGACTGTTTGAGAGCAAGTGTGTGGCCAATCCTGCTTAGCATCTGCATACCAAATCTCTTCAAAAAGGGGGAAAGTCTCTTAAAAGACAGAGAAATTATTTCATGACCAGAAATAATGTTACCACACATATCATATAGATACTTTCATCCGGATGAGTGATACAAATGTTTTTGCATTACGCTTAGTTTTCTTTTCCTCATCAAAAAAGATGCAGATACCACAAACATACAGTTCTACTAGTGGGGCATGGAATTGGTCCTGCATATTATCCATAATTGCATGTAGGATCAGATCTGAATTAACTCAGCTTGCTGTTCAAACCTAGACCCCGAAGACATGTGGTTTGTGTTTTGGAGAACCAAAGTCTGGGCAATGACTTTCAGTATTCTGTAATTTTTTCATGTGTTCTTAATACTAATTGCTTGTAGGTCTGACTTTTCCAAAACATGATCATAGAGAACAAATTTGCAAAGTTAGTTCCAGCATTTCCTCATACTGAATAACTTTGTAGGTAAGATTTCACAGTGATATTAATGAGTTCCCAAGCAACCAAAATTGATTTCAGAGGCCTAAATATCTTACAGAACTGGAAAAGCTCTGAAAGGCAAAACCTCCAAGATGTTCTGCATATGAACAGATTTGCATCTCCCCAATATGAAGGTCCCTTAACAACCTATCACATTGCCAGGAAACAACCAGAGGCTACAGGCTACCTGAAAAGTGACCTTTGGTATGTATCTCACAAAGCTGCACAAGCAGAAACACTGTTAATCTTTGGCTATAATGATATTCTAGATTTGGCACAGAAGAGTCAGATTAGCATCTCTGTTGCTGCAGAAATTGTAGCTAGGTGCTTGTTTTCTATGAAGCAGGAAATTCTGTCAGCAATATACTGAAATAAGAGTCTGAGATTGCTGACAAAAGCCGACTCAGAATAACATCTTACTGACTTCAGAAGACTCCAGAAAGGGCAAAAGACACTCTACCTTCAAGAATGGAAGGATCTGGTGTATGTTTCATTCTGGTTATCCTTTACACATTTTATTTAAACCTGTCTTTTTTTAAAAAAATATTGTTTCTGTTGAAAATATTATGTGACAGAGCAGAGTTCAGAAACAGACACCATCATTCTGGGTATGAAGAAAACAAAAATTCAGAGGAGTGATATGAAGGGCAGTGATATCAAAATAAATCAGACAAACCCAAAATGTGGGGTAGTAACAAATATGCTTAGCTGTAGAAGGGCTTTGCAAAGTCCCGTTAATGAGGAAAAGAGAAAGAAGGTGTAAGTGCAGAAGTGAGAGGAGAAAACCTGCTGCAAACTGTGTTCAGCACTTCAGCTGTGATTGGCATTTCATGGAGAGTTCAGTGCCCAGGCTCAGATGATGTATCATGGCTCACAGGGAGCAGGGCACTCCTCTGTGGGTTTTTTTCGGAGAAATATACTTGTTCTGCTATTGATTTTTGACACAACAACAGCAACAACAAAAGCAGGTAGAATTTTCTTGTATCTGAGCAAGGCTTTAGAACAGAGAAATGACAGAGTATGTACACACTGAAGAAGGATCAAACCTGACTTCAAAATGCCTTCATCTTTGTAAACTCAAACATAGAAAAGAGTAGGGAACACCTGGATGCAAGGCCTTCCTACATGACACCTGTGTAGCTAGGAATTTATCTCTCACCTTGGATAGCCACCTATTTTTGTGACTTAATGTAAGACTAATCTGCGTTTGGTCCTGCTGTCCCAGGGAGTGTTAGAAGAAAAAAAAAAACAAAAACAAAAAC
>VZUA01047209.1:8726-26189 GCA_013401035.1 Horornis vulcanius
GTTTTGGTTTGGCTTTTTTTTCCTTAAAAAGTTTTTTTTAAGCATCACTGAATTGCTGTTTAGAGTCTAAGTGGTATAAAACAGGACTGAAGCTTTGCAGTGCCAAGCATCACACACAGCTCTGATCAGCTGGAGAGCTACAGCCACAACTTGGTCCTTTCAGCTCAGCCAGGTGAAAATAAATCTGTGATAAGAGTGATCCCCTGTCTGCATCTTTCTTAGGGACCAGCCTAGAATATCAACATCACTAATGTGTTATCATTTAAGCCTCTAATTTCTGTTCACATGCAACTCTTCAGCTCTCATCTGTGAATAATTCATCTGAAATTCGGAATAGCAAACTGACTTTATTTGTTTGCAGATATTCTTGGAGGAGCCCTCCTTGGTTTTCTTGTCTTCCTTACCAGTTTATGTATCTTGACATGTCACTTCCTTCGTGGTCTTTCCCCCTCCCAAAATGATTTGCATATGAATAATTAAAAACAGAAGGAGGCAAATCCCCATCATAAATGTCTTTCACATTGGGTTAGACACGATTTTTGGGGAAAGATGACTGGTGTAGCCTGTCATTCAAACATCACAACTGACATGCCTGTGCATGAAAGGGAGCCTGCTCCTCTCAGCTCCTGTCTTGCTTCCATCTCATCCTCTCTTGCTCAGTCCTCTGCTGCCCTTTCTTGAATCTTCTCTCAAAAGAGCAGGGGGAACCATAATAATTAAATTAGACAGGAATACATATTTCTTCAGCAGTTTACTTGAGGACATTAATTTAGTCATCAAGGCCAGCTTCTCCCACAGCCTTCAGTGCAGCCCTGCTTGCTGAACCCTTACCCTACACTGCTGAGTGAATCTCTGCTCCCTCTGCTGTATGCAGCAAGACATTTGTAATTTTAAGGTAGCTCTTAAAGGGAATGTAACTTTACATCCCGGGTTTGGTTTGCAGTCAGTCCCAGTTGTAATTTTCGTTGGTCAGTATTATTTTGGTTATTGTTAACAGATTTTTTTTCTTTATTGTTATTGAAAGGTTTTCATTAAGACACAGAGATTTTTATTAGGCTTATGTATGCCATGATTTGCCCAATGTTCCAAACAGATCATCCAGAAGATGATCATATTTCCTGCAGGTGGTTTAACTGTAGATTCTGTAGTGTTGTGGTATCACTCCTGAAATAGATTGACCTTTCAGTTTCAGTTCTGCTGAATTCTGCCAAAATTACTTCCTCCTTATTCTGGTTCACATTATCAAATTGCAAAGCCATTAGTTCTAGTTCTTGGTAAGGATGCTGCTGTCCAAATCTGGCCTTCACTTAGGCTGAGTGAAACTCGTGATTATTTACTCAGCCCGAGGCAAAGTACCGGGGAAAATGAGATACAGCATTGGATTGAACAAGTCCCATCAGAAAGAAATTAGTGTATTTTTAAAATTATTTCAATTTTATTTGAACTACAGCAATGTGTGTTGGGGTGTGGTGCCCACAGAGACAAAGACCATGTGAACCCTCTTTAAGGAGCTGTAGTGGTGCTGGCTGATGCTGGTTGTCCTTTTGAGGGGCTGGAGGGCACCTGCTGTGTCCCCATCCAGTGTGGGGACAGCAATGATTTGCTTTTCAGGAGGAAATAAATTGATTGCATTTGGTAGAAATTGAGGTGTGTGAAATAGAACTTTCTCTGGGGTTTTACCTCCAGTTACTGGATAAAAATTCTATTTGAAAATGCACAAGTTTTATTTCAAACATAGACATAAGTAAACTTGAGCTTGAGTTCATCACTCCCCTACTTTTGCTTCATACAAACACAACCAAAATGAACAAATGATCCTGCAGGCACCCAGCCTGCTCTTGTGCCCTGGATTCTTCTGGCCTTGCAGGTCACTGAGTCACATCTCTGGAGCAGAGGTGCTGCTGCTGTGACCTAGCATTGCACCTCTGTAGCTCACAGAAGAACCTGTGGAAGCCATGAGCCTGCTGGGATCTAAGGTGGGCCTGTGATAGATTTGGTAATTTAAAAAATTCCAAGTATACTACCCACAAAACAACCCTCTCCCCTAGTCCCACACTTGAGTATTGACTTTCTTTGGCTCTGAGTGCATTATTCTGATGCTGTCTGCATCCTGCTGCAAGTCTGCAGGCAGCAGTGCAGAGCTGCACAATGTGGGTGGGAACCTGCTGCACTGAACAGCTGAACTTGGTTTTGTGAGGCATTGCTGCAAATGGGGCAGAAGAAGAAATCTGGGGTGGCAAAGGGGCAAAATGGCTAAAAGAGTTTCAAAACTGGCTAGATCCTGGTAGTAGTTGTAACAATATGTGAAATATTGGCTCACACTGAATGAGGAGATAGTCTTGGCATAATTTAGCAAAAAATTACTCTTAAAAATGTGTGGGTTTTATTTAGATTTACTCTTAATACCTTAAATAATCTCCAGCTTTGACATTTTAATTGTACGATGCAGATGTGAAAACTTTCCACCAGGTCCTGGCAGAAATCCCAGCAAACTTTTTCAACTAGAAAAGTTTAAAAGGGGGAAAAATTGTTTCTTGCACTTGTAAACCCTATTGTTTCAGAATTTATGAGGTAATATTGACCTCTCCAGGCTTTATAAAAAGCAGGATAAAAATATTGCAAGTGATGGTGTGAAGGAGATGTGATGGAGGCACTTTGTGATCATCAAGTAGTCTATTTGGTGCTGAGGAAATAGGAAGCTTTTGACATTTGTTTGGTTTTTGTAAGATCAGAGGGAGGCAGAGATCCAGTCCTTGGTGCTCAATACTGGCCTAGATGTTACAGGTTTAGCATTGCTGCTTTGAATTTTATTCAGTGGTGCTGTCTTGCAGGGGGACAGACTTTTTGCATCTGTTTAGCAAGTAATCCTGGACCTGATTCCTTTTGTATCCACTCTGCTGCCAGGAAAGACAGGAAATATGCATAAAATCTACAGAATATGCATAAAATCAATTATGTAGGGTTTGGGGATTCTTTTGAGTCCGTCTGCTGTAACGGACAAGCTCCTTGAGAGGGGCCAGTACAGCCCCAGAGCTCTCCTTCTTGTGTCTGGAGCATGTCTGGGGAGGTGGAGGGAGCTCTTGCAGTTACTTCTTCCCTTAAAGCAGCATCCTGAGCCTTTGTGTGCATGGTGAGGCCTTCCCTTGTCAGGGGTGTCTTCCTTGGGAGATGAAAATGGAGTTTAAATACAATTCATGGATTGATTTTGCAAGTGTCTTTGCTGGATCCTTTTGTCATTGAAGACTTCAAGAGAGTGGCTCCTGTCCCTGATGGGATGGAGGGGCAGAGGTTCACATCTGACAGTAGGGGCTGATCTGTGACACCTTTGGGGTCAGTGGACAATCACTTGGTGTGCAGAGCAGGGCAGGGGCTCTGGAGGAGATGGCTCTGTCAGCCCAGCACCCACAACCTGCATCTCCCAGCCTTCCTCTGCTCATGTGGGGTCAGGCACAGCCCTGTCCCTTGGCAGCTCTTGCAGCCACTCCTGGGTGCTGGGGAAACCTGCTCCAGAGGCTGCCTCCATCCCCAAAGTGCTCTTTAGTATCAGCTGAGCTGTGATTACAGGAGCGTGGGGATGGCCTTCCCTGTCTCTTGAGGGGAAGCTTGTGTTGGGCTGAGCCAAGCAAGACTTTGCCTGGAGCATGAGGCCTTTTAAGTGCTGGGTCAAATGAGTTCAGTAGCTCCTGGGGGAGTTGTAGGCATCCACAGACTGAGCCTTTGTTGTCCAAGTATCTCCCCTGTCTCAGTGGAAAACCATTACAGAGAGACAGAACATGGAGCCCTTGCAGTTGGGATCAAAGAAGATCCAGACCTCACCCAGACGTCTTCCCCTTATCACACAGAGTTTGGACTGATGAATTAATTGAGTCAGCAGAAGAGGGATGGGTGAGCACAGAGGGGCTGTAAATTAAATTCCCATGTGGGAATGTGAATGCTGGAATAAACTGGCAGGGAGGATTGGTGCACACATGGCCACTGCTGTAGGTGAGGAGGTCTGGAGCTTGTGAGGGCTCATTTACTGAAGCAGAGAAACATTGCTGGGAGTTCAGTGCTGCTGTAGCAGGGAAGAGAGAACAGGAACGAGTTTGAGTTCTCAGATCTCCAGGGGCATGGCCAGCCCACTCATGATGGTTCTCCACTGTCATTCTGGCACACAGGAGCTCACCATATCCCTTTGAGGGCACTTGGACCAGCAGCACTATTTATGGAGGCAGAAGCATCAGCAGTGCCCTTTGGTTTGTCTGTCTCTGCTCTATACCATGTGGTTTGCCTTTGATGCTAGTGAAGAATTTTTCTAAAAATTGGTGGGTTTTTGTGGCTGCTGGGTTCTTTCACAAAAGCCCAACATCTGAAATTACAGCAAGGCATCTCTGGAGCTTTGCTGATGTCTCAGAATTTCATTAGCTTGGAATTGCTGTTAGTGCACTAATTGTATTTTCCCCCAGCCTTTTTTTCTTTCTGCCTCCAGGAAAATGTATGGTTTTTACAAACACTGTTTGTTATTTAGCTCTGGCTTTTCAGAACGCTTGTGAAGATTGGTCTCCATGAGAATCAGTTGCAGATAATTTTCATTGCAAACAAGATCCTGCAGTACATACATGTGCAGCTGGGTTGGCTTCTCCTTGGAGCATATGTAATAGTTTCTAGATGGAAAGGAAAGTCTGAGATGAAATAGATCATGACATGACATTTTGAAAGTTTATGAAACAATAAAACACAATAATCATGGTTAAAATTTGATAAATGTGTGGTGGTGTTTTTCTAGCACAGAATACAGTTCTGCAATAAACTCTAATTAATACAGTCTGTGGTAAACAGATTAATTCCTGTTAAAATCAAACTTTCCATGCCCTGAACTGAGACAAGCATGCATTTTAGCAGCCAGTGTCTAACCAGGGAGTAAAAATATTTCTGTTCTTTTTTTTTTTTTTTTAATTGTTGTTATATTCATTGTATGCCTTGAGCAAGGCCAAAAAAAAGGCAGTTCTGAAAGTGCCCTGGGTGACATCAGGCCCTGGCTGTGTGTGCACAAACCCATCTCCTTTGCTGTGAAACACTTACAACTTCATGTCTGCCTGTGCTGGATCGTGTGGATTTATTTTCTCAGGGAAGGGGTGGTTTCTTTCCCAGTTTGGATACATTTTCCCCAGTGGGCACAATTTCCCTTTTTCCCTGGGCTGAAGTGAGTGGATGTGGGGAGGGGCACAAATGCCCTCAGAAAGCACCACCTTGAGTGGGGGTGTGCTGGGATACTTTGAACTGAATTTAATGTTGACTTCAGCTGTGAAGCTGCATGCTTTCTTTAGTTAGAATTAATTATCTTAGTGAATCATCCTCTGGTGGATCAGGATCTGGCAATCTGAGGTGTTCAGGGTGTCAGTGTGTGGTGATTCCTCTCTGGGGGGACCTGTGTTTTGGGAGCAGGAGAACATTTGCCTTCCCAGGTCTGAATTTCCAAGGCTATTTGTGAATCAATGATTACTGGATGACTAAATCTAAAATTGTTGTATCAAACTTTTAATTTGAGAAGTGGAAGATGGCCAAAGATTTTTTTGTTTGTTTGTTTTGATAAAACATACTTCATCCTTACAGCAGAGGATCTGCACTGAAAATCACCTTTTCATCTCTGTGCAGCTGTGGTTTTCCTAATGTGTTTCTGAAATAGACCTGACTGCCAAGGAAAACATCAACTATTACACTTGCTGGGAGGAAAGGATTAAATTCTGCGTCCTGGTGACTGGATTTCACACAGGTAGTTTAGTTAATAAAATTCCATTCTGGTTTTTACAAAAAAGGAGAGATTTTTGTATTGGCACTGAGTTGTGGCTTGGACAGTGTGTGCTTTGGCTCTGATCATGCGGGTTCTGTTTCCCTGGAGCAGGGATGCCAACCTCCTACAGCAACAGCACAAGAAACCTCTCAAAGCCTCTCATGCAGCTCCTGCTCTGGTCTCCAGAGAGGATGCTCTGCTGAGAAATTCAGTAGCAATGTTGGTATTTAAAATTAAAAAAAACCTCAAAAATTAAAATCACTGAGGTGAATGAAAACTTGACAGAATTAGGGTGTATTTATCTAAGCTCCCACAGTTTTATTGTGATTATTGAAAGCAGCAATAGCCAGCTGTTGTGCATCTTCCATGTGGCAGCAGTGCCTGGAGTGTCCCTCTCAGAAGGAGCCAGAGCAGACAGTGGAGTTGGGCATGATGGGGTCTTTGCCCCACTTCAGCAAGTTCAGTGGAGGTGAAAAATGCCCTGGCTCGTGGGGCTGTGGGCACAGCAGCAGTGGCTGCTCACCCACAGCCAGGAGCCCCAGCAGCCTGAGGGGCAGCCTGCCATGGAGAGCCAAAGGCAGGAGTCCTGCTGGGAGCAGGGATTGGAAATAACGATTTAAATGAATGTTTCTGTGAAGTTCAGCTCACTGAGCTGGCTCTGGGCTCTCTCTGCTCCACAGGCTCAGTTATTAAGTTGTCCCAAGAGCATGGGATTTGCTGCAGAGGAGTTCTGGGTAGCTGTGGGATTAAAGAGGAGGGTGTGAATCTTTACATGCAAAACCATCTTTGTTTATTAACGTAGGATACGTGACTCAAAACCTGATAACGTGCCACTGAAGGTTTTCTAAGTGAATATATCAGTGACTCGTTTACTGAACTAATTGAGTTTATCACATCAACAGTGTTTATGGCTGTCCCTGGGATCTTTCTGGCAGACATATTAATGTGTTTTCACATACCTAAAATTTGTAAAACCAATTATTTATTGTGCACTTGAACATAAACAATTGTGCCAGACTGAGTTTTCACACTGATGTTTGTAGATACCATGAGCATTTCTGCTGTAAATACCTTCTCTGTTAAAGCACTTCTTATCCTGGACTGATTTCTCTGCCTTTAAAATGCAGTTACTTCCTCTCACTTATGGCTCCTTGCACAGAACTGCCTTTGAATGGGGTGCATGTAATGTGTAATGCACATGTGAGCAGATATGTGCTTTACCACATTAAAAAAAAAAATGTGCTTTTCCCTCTTGAGAGGGTGCTGCTTGAGTTGGGCTGTTTCAAAAATGGGAAAGAATCCACACCTGGTTAGTTGCATAAGAAGTGTACTTCAATAGTTAGATAAACTCAGCAAGTAGATCTTGCTTCTATACTGCCCTCTTTTCTTTTTTTTATGTAATGCCCTGTAAATGCAAGGGGTAGGCATCCAGGTGAACCGTGTATTACTATGAAATAGTCCTAAATATTTCAGACTGGACTGTTTTAGGAACTGATATATATTGAATTTGTAACTGGGGGGAGGAAGAGACCTAATGGTCTTAAATATCTGCATAATCAAGTTCCATGCCCTGGGAGAGCTGTGTCCATGCTGGGCTTTGGGAGGGCACTGCAAGGTCTGTGGCCAGGAGGAGTTTGAGTTAGGATCTCTGTGCATATGGCAATCTCCTGAACCATGGAGGCTGAAGGAAAAAGCAATCACCCAGCCTGTTATGGGGACTGCAGAACTGAGCCAAGATGTGTGAGCCTCAGACTGTTTATGAGCAGTTATCCCCGGGAAGCAACAGGTAGTGAGAAATCCAGTGACTGAATAATTCTTCTGCTTAGGATGGTTTCCAGTTTTCTTTCTCCTTTGAGTACCAGAAGGCCTTCAACTAATTCTGACCTGAGTTAAATGAGTGCTTTAATTAATGTGTGTGTCTGTTGCTTAACCATGAGGAAAATCAGGTTGAAAAAGGTTTGGGGTTGTTTGGAAAGCTCTAAATGGCCTGAATAGTTTCAGCCTGAAAGCAACCCTGTTCACATTATCACAGCTCTTACTTCCCCAACCCCCTGCTCCTTTTTTCTGAGGAAGTGCAGAACTAGAGAGGGACTTTGCAAATTAAATGGGTGGCAGTGCAGGCCCTTTGCCTGTTGGGATGAAGCACAGCCCTGAATTTCCTGATGGTTGGTGATGGTGTGGGGTTTTTCCCGAAGGTCAGGCGTGCATCTCTCTGTCCCTGCACACGTGTGAGCAGCGCCGGGCACGGTGCTGCTGGAGACTCCGGGGTGGGATGAAAACAGGCTCAGCACAGCAAAACTCTGCCAGGAGGTTCACACCTCACTCCCGGAGCCCCTTTAGGAGGTTTCACACATTCGGCTGCAAAGCAGGTGGAGGTGTTTTAAATGCATGAAAGCGCCTTTGATCACCAGGAAGGTTTCACTGCAGTAAATGTTCCTCCCGTCCTGCAGTGGTCGGTTGCTGTGAAGTTGAAAAGCAAGTGGCTTACCTACCCCCAAACCCCCTTCTCCTCCCTGGGTGAATTGGAAAAGGAGGTGGGGAAGTCACACCGTGGCACCCTCGAATGCCTTGAACTTGCCCACCTGAACTGAAATTTTCCAAGTGTTAAGTGATGGCTCTACTTGCCCTGATTGTATTGATGACACCAGCATAATTCTCCAGCCCTTTTTCTCCTTATATTTCTGTAATTAAGAGATGAATAACAAAATTATTTTATGGATGAAAAGGGATTACTCCTTTTGAGTAATTTTTACTGAGGAGCAGATTGCTTAAGTAACTGTTTATGGTGATTAGTTGTGAGTTTTTAGACTGAATCAATAGCAGATGTTATTTTAGAATGACCTTTATGAAATGTGGATGTGTTTTCATGCTAAGTTGATTCTTCAAGGTACCCTTGAAGTAAATCAGATGTCTTAAAAACCCCTAACCTGTGCTGTGCCAGAATGCCATGCACTTAGGAAATAAATGACAGACAGCTCTGCAGGCCAGAGCACCTTGGGATCTGCATAAGTAATTTTATGCTCTTGTAGCCAACAAACATCAGGATGTGGTTTTCATACAGGTCTCCATGCTAATTGAGTTATACATGGAATAGGCAACATGATAAAAAGTCAGCTTTTTTTTTTTTAATAACCTCTGGCCAGGCTTGGTTTTTGGTATTTTTACATGCAGTTATTGCTGTGGTTTGTTTTAGAAGCTGATAATTTAGAAAATAGGAAGCCTTTATTTCTAATATGTATAGTTGGCTGCTCATTAACAGCTTTATAGCTTTTTTGGCACTGCAATTATCAGGCACCCATGAATGGAAAGATCAGATATTTATTTAGATTAACACCTAAAAATCTGTTCTTTGTCAAAAGTATTTTACTTTGATTTGTGTGGTTCTTCTTCAGGTTTTATTTGACGGTCTTGACAAGTGATGTTGATTTGGCTACTCTGAAACCCAATATCATCTACACCAGAAATGTGATGCTTGCATTGGGTTAGCCTGGCTTTCAGAAGCATATTTGAAGTGAATAATCAGTGAATATGCATCTCAAAATTCTCCCACTCGGTGTGTGAATACCTTGTGCATTGGGGACTGGGCTAAGGCCAAGCACTTTGGGAGTCTTTGTTTTGCTTGCAAGCAGCAGACACCACACTGAGGTCTTCATTTACAGGTGAGACCTCTAGGTATGCTGCACTCAATCAGCAGTTACCTGAGTTTCTGTCAGGCTGCAGTGACTTTAATCAGTGTGTCTGTCACACCTCCATCCTCCCCTGGAGCTCTGTCTCAAGCCAGAGAAGAAGTTACACTTTCAAATCAACAGTGATTTTTCTGAATCAGTTGTTAGACTTTGTTTTGACTTGATTACAAGATTTACTACCTGTTTCAGGTAATTATTAATATCTTCTTTTGAATAATATAAAAGTTTCAGCTGTATCTTTGTTTATGGGGTTTTTTTGGTTTTTTTTGTTCTCCTGTCTCTAATGCTATTGAACAAACAACTTTCATCATCTTCAGCAGGGGAAGATGTTTCCTGACCAGTATCTTTTTCCTGGTAGGAGACTATCCAGATGATCCGTAAAACATGGATGAAATCACAGGTCTGTTTCCTCTGGAATGACTCTCTTTTATGATGAGCACTGAACATATTTGCAGTATGGTACCAACTGGCTCCCATTTGCAGAGCCCATCCATGCCTGTGCATGGTTCACTTCCAGGGAGAAATTTTCCAGACACATTTTTTCCTTGGCTGTGTGATACATTATCATGGGAGTGCTCAGCAAAATCTGTCCATGGTATTTGAGGTTAGAGAGCTCGGGGGATATCCCAAGATTGCTCATGAAGTACTTAAATCTCAGCTGTGGAGGGGTAGTGGGAAGCAATAAAGGGAAAATACAAATAAGTCCCATAGGATGATTTCTCTGCAAACTTCTTTGTCTTGGTTTGATGGGCTGGGCTGCTGTGTCTGAAGGTAGAAATGCAGAAGCACTCAGCTCACTGGGGTGTTTCTGAACCTGAAGAAAAAGACAATAGAGTAATTTTCACTGCTGCTGAAGCTTTTGGTTAGATCAGTAATTGAAATGAATCATCTTGAAGCTCTGGCATTTTTCTGTAGAGTGTGGGTGTGTGTTTTGAGAGAGGCAAGGTATGCATTGTTATTTCTTTGGTCGCAGTTCTTGCACATCTAGTGAAATGTATGTAGCACCCAGAAACATCTATTAAGGACCATTATTATCCACAGCCTGGAAATGCAGTGCCCTGAGGGCTTCTAACTCACCTGACTGTTACTGAGGCAGGTTAAAAAAAAAAGAAAGGCATGCGTTATAGTTCCTGACATTTTTGGTTGTGTGACATAGCAGTATAGAAAGCACTTGACAAATTCTCTTCTACCATAAATGGCTGAAGAGGATAATGGGATCTGCCAGACGCACGTGTGGGTGTTTCACTCCTGTCTCTCCTGAGCATGCACATTTTCCTTCACAGTGTAATTGTGTGTAAGAACAAGATGTTTCAGTATATTTGTTCTCTGACAGTCTGGCCCATCCTCTCGGCCTGGGTGGAGATCAGGGAAGGAAATCCATCTGGGTCTCATTTGGGAGGTGTGCTGCAGTGCTGGGCTGCCTCCCTCCAGCACAGGCTGCTGGGCACCTCCTGCTGCCCTGGCCTTTCTCCTGGCTGGCTTCTCCTTTGTTTCTCACTATGTATATCAAATTTGTAATGTTAAAATCCATTTTCAAAAGCTCAGTTTTAGAATGTCTAGAAAGAAATAATGGTGCTACAAGTGGGACTAAGTAAGAAATGGATTTTTAAAGCACAGGGAATTCAGGCTGTGTTTCAATCTTGGTCCCTCTGTTCTAGTTGTGAACAACGGAGAAAATTGTGCTGTTGTGATTGCAAGACTTAGAAATTAATGAGATGCATAAAATGTATGCTTTTGGCTCTGCCTCTTACAGTTCTATGTTCTATTCTATACGTATTTTGGAAAAAATATTTTTTGCCTCTCATGTTTTTTTGAGGAAACACAGCAATGTGGCCTTCACATGTACTTGGGGTGACTTGCTGAATCCTGCCCTGTGATGTAAGATGTATTTCACATAACTTAAAGTGAAAGCAGGTGTATTTGCGTAATTTGAATTTTTTTAAGAAGCATTTTCTTAAGAATAGGTAAAATGAGTTAAGTGGTAGATGGATTTTTTTAAATTTCATTTTTATTTTTCTTAGGCTCATGTACCATTAGCAGGGTTTTCCCACCCTTTAGGAAGGAACCTAACTTGGCTTCTCAATCTTGGGATGGTCTTGGGGTACTGGGACGTGAACCACTTTTTATTCTTTATATCTATAACTGTGAAATTGAGTCAAAACCCCCAGATAAGATTTAAGGATCTCCTCTTCATGCATGTCAGTGAAACTGAGAGATAATAGAGAAGCATCTAAAGTCTTGCTGATATAAACAACTCTGTAGATTGTTCATAATCAAGACATATAGGCACAGAAATAATCCCATTCTGTCTTAGCAAAGTCAACATTTAGAATAAATTCTCCCAAATGAGCCACAGGAGGCCGTCCTGAGTGAGATTGCAGCAGTGTGAACTGTTGTGGTAACAGCTGCACCGTCCAGATTGTCACGCTTGGGCAGAGCGATGAGCATCCCCAAAGTGCTGTTAAATGTTCTTTTATTGGTTTGGTTAAAGCCCTGGTAGTTGTAATTAGAGTGACAAAAAAACACTTCAAAAGTGAACAATCACTTTATGGCAATAAAATCTTGGAGCAGGCCTGCCCCTCCGCAAGGGCACAGGCCGCAGGCTGGCTGCAGGGCAGGCGCCTTTGAAGAGCCTGAAATGAGCCTGCTAAGAAAACAGCAGAATAGTTTGTCAGCCCAGGAAAAATCTTGGTTTACTTTCTGCTCTGCAGCTGTTTCTTCCTAAGAGAACTTTGAATTGTAGGAGCATTGGTGGGAAGGGGTGAATGAAGGGCTCTTGTCCAGGCTCCAGTGAAGAGAGTTAGATCAACATCCCCCTGGATTTGGGGGCCCAGAGCTGAGTCCAGCTCCCATCTGCAGCTGTGCCAGCCTCAGCAGAGGGGGAATAGTGCTGCTTTCAACCCACTCCCCTCTCAGTGCTATTGAGCAATGCAAACCAATAAATCCTCAGTGAATGTGGCTCCTCCAGCCAGCCCCACCCCGTGCCTCCCTGGGTCGGGATGTTGGTTTGTCAGGCTAAGCCTTGCTGTCGAAGGATGTGACATTTAGCAGTCTGCCTTGTAAAATCCATCATTTGTGTTTGGACATCCTCAAATGCCTGTGGGAGAACACAAGGTCACCCATTAGGCTCACAGTTGTGCTTGCTGTTCAGCCCCCCATGCTGGAGGGGTCTTCTTTTCTTTCTTTTTTGCATATCACAAACTGTTGCAGGTCTGTGGACCCCCACCAGAGCTACTGGGTTTTATATTGTGATAAGCCACAGCAGTTTAATTCTCTTGTGAAAGGCATTGTTTGTATGTTTAGGCTGAAGGAGGGTTTAGCATTGTTTCATGTGGTCTGATTATGAATTTAATGTGTTGAAAACATAGACTACTTTTTTTTCTTTTAAACACACAACACATGGCGTGGAAGGTGGAAAGCTTTTGTCTTCTATGGTCCCACCCCAGTATATAGGGGAAAAACTTAGTCTGGTGCTTGTGATGACTATGAGGTTCACTTTAGGTAGCTGTTCAGAGGTCTCCTTCTTGCTGGCTTCTTTTTAAAAGAGCCTTTAGGGAAAAACTGGATGCTGCTTCATGAAACTGCACGCACGAATCGTTAAAACAAAACAAATGGGAAAAGGAGTACCAGCCATTCCACTAAATTTGGGCTTTGAAGTGGATACTTGCTGTATGGAAGTCTCTGCTTTTGTCAAACCCCGCGTTCTGTGTCTCTGCCCATTTTCCCCACAGCACCATCTCAGTTTCCTGATCTGTTTGCAGAGAGGAGGTCAGTGCCTTGTGTCACTGGGGTAGGGCAGTGTATGATGGTCACCACTTTTTACAAATGATGAACTTTATTGATCAGAAGCTTGTATTTTCTGCAAGGGACCAGGATGAGAAAATAAGCAGAGAGGGAGAAATGTCTCCAGGTGTTGAGCTTGTGGAAAGATGGAAACTGGATCAGGTGGGCTGGCGCACCTTGGCCGAGGTGGGGCAGGGCACTGATGCTGGAGGCTGCTGGGGTTTGGTTTAATGCAATATTGCTGTGATTTACAGAAGCATAAACCCAACATGACTCCTTCAAGACCTGTGGATTTTTTGCAGATTGGGCTGCACCTTAAATGCTCTGTTCAGTTTTGGGTTCCTCACTGCAAAAAACACATTGAGGTGCTGGAGCGAGATGAGAGGAAATGGCCTCAAGTTGTTCCAGGGGAGGTTCAGACTGGATAATAGGGAACATTTCTTCACTGTCATGCCCAGGGAGTGGTGGAGTCCCCATCTCTGGAGGTGTTCAAAAGACATAGATGTGGCCCTTGGGGACATGGTTTGGTGATGGATCTGGCAGTGCTGGGTTAATGGTTGGACTCTACGATCTTGGAGGACTTTTCCAACCTCAATAATAAGGACTCTAGGTATAATTCTGAGCAAAGCTGGCTATTCTCTGCTGAATCTGTAACCTGAAGACTAGGAGAATAGTTGTGGGAAGCTTTGGTATGATGAAGCTAGTCACATGTTTTGGTATGCATTTAGGATATTTTAATCACTTAAAAATAGTCTTTTTTTATAAGAAGGTTTTTTTAATAGGAAGGTAAGATTTCTGCAAAAACCTACACATCAGCAAAGTCCATGGAAGAATTGGTAGGTAATTCAAAACCCTGGCCTTGCTTTTGGTTGTTGAAGCTATTCTAATTGTATAAAAACATTTTGATTAACACAATCTCTGATTTTCAGATGGTTTTGGAAAGGAACAAGCTTCTGTGGGAAGTGAACTCTTCCGTGCTGCCTGAGCAGACCAAAGAACAGGGGAAATGGGGATTCTCTGGAAAAATACTCTTATGATTCACTCAGATTCTGTAAACTAATATGGGAAGGGCTTAGTCTTCCAAAAATCCAGCATGGTAACACCTGGTTTTAGTTTTTAAAGGAACTTGTTGCCTGTGCTGCTCTATCAGCAGAGCATGACATTTTCCATTACTTTAGGCAAGAGTTTTAACATGTTTGTTTAGCAGATGTACTACCGTGAGTTTTTTCCCGTTTCTAAAAATACAAATATTCTGTTTTCTAGTAGGAGAGGACCAATTACATTCTACTATTTTGCCTTGTAGCTCAATAGTGTGTATACATTCTTTTTCCAGGGAAAACTCAGAGCAAAAAATATCAAGGCAAGAGGCACAAGTACAAATTGCTGCTGCTCTGTTGAATATTCCTACTCTGCACACATGGAGAGACTTATGCCCACTTTTGTAATTATGATCTGGTCCTTAGAATCTGCCTTAACCTATATATTACACTTAATTATATATTCTTTTAAAACTTCTAAACATCTGAAATAACTCACCATTAGACTTTGCATATGATTTGAGGGGACTCACCAAATCCAGAGACTGAATGCTGACAGCAGGAATCAATTATGAAACCTAATATGAGATTAAAAGGTTCCTGAGTATATCTGTAATTGAATTGTACAAAATGCCTGATTTGTGCACTGGACACAGCACACAAGAGACCACAAGCCTAAATGAAGCAAATTATAATTCAATTATATAAATGCTTCCAGAGCAGTTCAAATCTCCATCTTTAAGACCACTTAATGTAGAGAAAATGGGTTTGCTTTTTTCTCTTAGGATATAAAAAATAAGCCCTTATCTGAAGGGTGTCCTCTGTACCACTTTTGGCAGCAAACTGGAGTGTATAACCACACTGGCTATAGTGATGATGTTGGTCTGTAAAAGAGAAAGAAAATAGATGTTTTCTAGAGAAATTGGAGAAAATTATGATAATTTGTAGTGGTGAAAAACAGTTCACTGGAGCTATCTTGCGAGCTCGGCTCAGATTTTCCCATTTTCATGAGGCATTTATGAATTCAGTCCCCTTGCAGAGCTTGTCACCAAGTAAGTCCAGCCTGACTTCAATTTAATTCAACCCAACTTGTGCTTATCTTGGGATATCTGTTCATTTCCTCCCTTAAAATCAATGGCAGTTTGAGTGCTGTAATATTTAATTAACCCTCCCAGTTGATTTGTTTAACTTCAGGAGAAATTTAGTCCTCACTAGATGTCCATGTCTACAGCTTACTGTATCAAAGCAAAAAGCCCTAATTTTTAGCAGAAATAAGAACCTAAAATGTCAGAAATTTGTAAAAATATGAAGGTTTCAAGTTACTTCTGCCTCTTTTTTTCTTATTTTTCTAGAGAATGATATGGCTATATCCAAAATTTGCAGAGAAATCATAGATAAGGTGTGAAATAAGTTGGGTTGGTGATTGCAGGAGTCCAGAAAGCTTAGTTGGGATTAGTACACTTGGCAAGTAACAGGAGAAATAAGAGCTTGTTTGCTTGACATAAGTCTGACACTCATTCTCACAGTTTTCTAGCAGATTACTTTTATTGGGGATTTAAAAAAAATATTTTTTTTAGGTTTGTTTTTTTTTTTCCTAGTGGGGCAGATGAGCATAGCATTTCATTAGACTTCTGCAGAGCCAGCAGCAGGAGTAACTCTGGCAACAGTCAGGTTGTGCTTTCTTGTCCAGACTTCTCAGCTGTTTGGGCATCACTGTTAGTTGCTAAAACCCCAATAGTAATAATAATAATAATGATAATAACAATAATACACCTTTAAAAACTTGTGGGGCTGGGAGGGGTCTGGCTGCCAGGCATACTGGCAGACTGTAGCCACTCAGTAAATACCACAGGAAATTGCTTAATGAGAGCAGATATAAGAATATCTCTGCCTCTAAAAAATTTTTGGCTTGGCTGCTCCCGGATAATGTGAATTAGGCTTGTGTGCTTTGTGAGGCCCAGAGGGCAAAATTGGCATGACTTTCCTGCCTGTATTAGGAAATAATTGCTGCCTAGATAAGGGAGGGCAAGGTTGCCTATTAATTTTGAGTGGAAGCAGTGAATGGGCTTGCTGGTTCCTTCAATGTATCCTATGGAAAACCCTCTGTTCCTCCATCTGTGCCAGCATAAAACAGATTTATGCAATGGTTCGCCATGTTTTATCCTGTCTGGAGGAGCTCTGGCTTGGAGTGCTTGCAGTGTTCTCTTGGTTCAGGGGACAGTTGTCCCAGTGGAAATCACTGATCTGAAACCTCTATTTCTATACAACAAATTGCTGTGTAAGCAAAAGTGGGCTCAGAAATAGGTCCCATGTGTAGACATTTACTACAAATCCTCTGTGTTATCCAACAGAGGAGTGTTGAGTACAGCACGTTAACTCTTGTGCAAGTTTTGGGTAGCTGTGACCCATCAAACAAATTTAAATTGTTCTCACCTGCAGTCTTTAAGTATTTTCATTAAAAATCCTCCTCTGTATAAATTTGCTGATTTTAGGGTGTGATGATATGAATACTATTCCATGGATGTGTTCAGAACAGCAGGACAGGTTTGCCTGTCTCAAAGTTGGGAGAGTTGTGCCAGAGATTGAGCTTGATGCATTTCAGGCAAATTTCCTTATGTTTGATAGTTCTGGTGTTTGTGATAGGCACTTCTCAATGTTAAATGTCTTGCTCATTTTAGTTTCTTTGAAAATTCTTCAGTCTGAAAGACTGTGTGATGAATTGCCAAAGTTCACATTTCAAATTACATTCCTTCTGGCCTATATAAAAGAATAAATGAGCATCATGNCTTTAAGTATTTTCATTAAAAATCCTCCTCTGTATAAATTTGCTGATTTTAGGGTGTGATGATATGAATACTATTCCATGGATGTGTTCAGAACAGCAGGACAGGTTTGCCTGTCTCAAAGTTGGGAGAGTTGTGCCAGAGATTGAGCTTGATGCATTTCAGGCAAATTTCCTTATGTTTGATAGTTCTGGTGTTTGTGATAGGCACTTCTCAATGTTAAATGTCTTGCTCATTTTAGTTTCTTTGAAAATTCTTCAGTCTGAAAGACTGTGTGATGAATTGCCAAAGTTCACATTTCAAATTACATTCCTTCTGGCCTATATAAAAGAATAAATGAGCATCATGCTGCTTGTGTATTTCTTGTTCACTTTATTATTTTCTGGTTTTCTAAGAAGTGATTT